>CABFOW010003880.1:0-65590 GCA_902141385.1 Timema californicum
ATAGGGGTTGGTGACCTGGTGGTCTAGGGGTAAGGTGTCAAACTTCTGTGCTGGGCGTCCAGGATTCAATCCTCGGTCATGGCACGGATTTATCTGATTACCAAACCCCTCCTTCACCTCAAACAAGACGTGTATTAATCAGAACTTGTGAATGTGAGGAATGCCAGGTCTTCACCGTGGTTCGGATTCCACGTTAAACTGTAGGTCCTACATTTCATATCACAATCACCCTACCATTACACATTAGAGTAAGTGCGTATAACCCGAACGGGTAGTAAGACGTGGTGCTAATATAATAATAATAATAATAATAATAATAATAGAGAGAGAGAGGTTGAATCCTCGAATCTTTAAAAATGTACAACTATTTTAGATTAAGTGGAAATAGTTAAAATTGAGTTTAAATAAAATTTTGTTTAAAACTTGGCCCCACTGACAAATGCTAATTTTTTTATAATGTCTATTACGTCATAAACAACAAAGAGAACCCCTCTTTTTTTTACTAAATATTACTATACATGGTGGGATGAAAATATTTAGAAGATCCATGCTGAGGAAAGTGATGGACAACGTGCTGAGGTTTGCCTAACGTCCGGTAAGCTCACCTGGGTGACACTATCTTCAAAAATGTAAGAAAAACGATATAGTATGTAGTTTGCTTTTACAAATACCATAAGATTCGAAGGATTCGATAGTTTAGTCGAACCAACGCGTTGAGATCCTATTTCTGTTTCTTAAGGTGGGCTGGAAGGGTACGCGAGAAAATGTCAGTTTTTTTAAAAAGTTTTTATGTCGAAACGTAAAATAAATAAAATATTGCCCCAGCACAAACATACGAGTTTGATTTTCTTCACATTTTGATAGCAACAGTTACTGAATATTGGTCATGAGCTTGGTAGCGTTCTAACAAACTTTTTAAATGAAGAGAAAAAGTTATCATTAAATTACAGGACACTCTTGACAGATATTCAAGAAATTTTGAGGTCACCTTATGAAGAAAACTATGTTCTATGTTTGTATTGGGGCAATATTTCATTTATTTTGGAAAAATTAAAAAATGTTTTTCCATAAAAACCGCAAAAACACTGGCTTTTTCTCGCGCTCTCTTCCGTCTCACCTTAAAGGAAGACTCTGGTTGGGGCGTTCTCACCCCCACTCCCCGTGAGAATGTACCTTCTATTGTTATGAGCCGGTCGCTAATCGATGGTTGACCTAGCTCGGTCCTCTTTGAAAGTAGAGTCGCAACTCTTTAGATCATTGGCGAGCTGTAATTATCGCCTCGGTTGGCGAGAAATGGCCGCGCAGACGTACGTTCAACTCTAACGCAATATTTAGATGCGTTATTTCAAAATATGGTTAACGTCAACATAAAGTCTAAATATTCCTTCAGGGCTCTCTTTACTTAACAATTTCATGATTTTAGTTTTATTAATTTAAAAAAACCTGTGAAAATGTGGTATTGGATCTTTTTCAACAACTTTTTAATCATATTTGTGGATCTATGAGTCTAGACTTGATGAAAAAGGGCTCTAGATTTAGCCTTCCCTAACAAATAAAGTCATTTTTTGATAGGTTCACAACACATTTTTTTTAGATATCTTCCTTTAAGGTGGAATGGAAGCGAACGCGAGAAAAAGCGAATGTTTTTTGCAGTTTTTCTGGAAACACTTTTTTTTTCCAAAATAAATTAAATATTGCCCCAATACAAACATAGAATATAGTTTTCTTCATAAGGTGACCTCATAATTTCTTGAATATCTGTCAAGAGTGTCCTGTAATTTAATTATAACTTTTTCTCTTCATTTAAAAAGGTTTGTTAGATAATGCCACCAAGCTCATGACCAATATTCAGTAACTGTTGCTATCACATTGTGAAGAAAATCAAACTCTATGTTTGTGCTGGGGCAATATTTTATTTATTTTATGTTTCGATATAAAAACTTTTTTAAAAAAAACTGACATTTTCTCGCGCCCCCTTCCATCTCACCTTAAGAAACAGAAATAGGATCTCAACGCGTTGGTTCGACTAAACTATCGAATCCTTCGAATCTTATGGTATTCGTAAAAGCAAACTACATACTATATATATATATATATATTCAATTTTTGAAGATATATATATTCAATTTTTGAAGATATATATATTCAATTTTTGAAGACAGTGTCACCCAGGTTAGCTCCACTGGACGTTAGGCAAATTTCAGCACGTTGTCCATCACTGTCCTCACCATAGATAGTTTATATGTTTCCATCCCACCCTGTATAGTAACATTTAGTAAAAAAAAGGGTTCTCTTTGTTGTTTATGACGTAATAAGCATGATAAACAAATAGCATTTGTCAGTGGGGCCAAGTTTTAAACACATTTTTATTTAAATTCAATTTTAAATGTTTCCACTTAATCTAAAATAGCAGCGAGCTATTCTCTTTATCTTAGGATAATAAGTTTTGTAGTTTCCCCCCCTCTTATCGACATGACAAAGGATGGTTGTAGGTGAAGGGTGAAAGGGAGTATAATCTTATTTAAAAAATAGAGAAGTAGTTTTAGAAAACGACACAGACCATTTTATTTTAAGCCGTGTGGGGTGACAGCGATTGATATTTCATCACCGAACGAGGCGGCCTCCTCAAAATTTGGCGTTCCCCATATCGGAGGGCACAAACTGGATTTTTCACTCTTGCCATCCGCGGGTACATTTCCTATTTTCAGCACAGTATCTTACTACCCGTTTGGGGTACATACATTATGTACTAATTACTATGCGTTAGGGATGATTAAAGTTGAGTTTAGAGCAAGTGTACCCGAATTTGCTTAGAGCGAGAGAGTAAAAAACAATTTAGGGAAACACGCATTAATTACACCCGACCGATATTCTAATCGCTATCCCCCCGTTATCGGTAGTTCTCTATTGTGAGCCTGACGCCTTGTACCACATTACTACCGATGCTGGTCTAACAAAGTTGAAAGAAAATGAATACGTTGCGTCTGACATCTCAAACATTCTTAAACCTCTTCTTAGTTGTTTGTTCGTGAGTCGGTTGCTGATATGATGATATGCTTAAAAAGTTTACCTTAATTACTGCGTGGCCGCGTGGTCTAGGTTTGAATCTCGGTCGGGTGAACTGGGAAAGGGGGAGGGCAGGATTTCCAAAAAGGCTTTTCACTTTCCCTCTACGCAAATTTGGGTACACTTCATCTAAATATAACCTTCCTATTCCCTAAAACCATTAGCGTAATCAGCATATAAAGCGTAAAACCCGAACTTGTAGTAAGATGGGGTACTAAAAACCCTTTAAAAATTCATTAAAATATATCTAAACCCCATATTAGAAATAAGGTCAAACCGTTCCTCGCACTTTATGTCTCGTTTTATCAACCTATTTTGAGGAATGTATACGTCTTAGAAGCGCAGATAATACAATCACATGAGTTTTCTTATCAATTATCTTCTCTTCTTATCAGTTCTCCTCTGTGGCAATGTGAGCTCAGGGCAAACAGGATAAAAGAAAACATGAAACATCAAACTACACTTTTTAAACTTTATTATCTTCTTGGAATATTACAAAATAAATTAGGAAAAACTTAGTACATAATTAGGATATGGAACTGTTGTGTCATGTATAAATACATTTACGTTTCCAAAATTTGCATGGCTATAAATTTATCATGTTCGAAAAAAACGAGAGGACTTCTTTCAGTAAAGTGAGAAATGTCATGTACAGTCATGTACCGTAACTTATAAAAGTGTACACAAATTCATTGCTATCACATGAACATTTCAGTCACATTTTGTGAACGTGACTTCATTTACTATCAAATATATTTTATTATCAACGGCCATTAGAGAGAGAAGGGCATGTATTTTATTTCTCTTCATTTTAGCGAATTTAACTCTTGCCAGTAATTAATTCGAAACTTTTTTTTTTCACTCCGCATGACCGGTGATTCTATTCATATTGGTTGTTCACCATCTAAAAGTTATCACTCTTCATCTACAAACATCTAAAGAGCTGGGATATAATTAATTTAATAAACGAAATTAACTAAGTAAATTAATCACTAGTTAATTATTCATCTGTCAAAAGTTCTATTTGAAGAGGCATTTTTTTTTAAGAAACGTAAACGTTAAGTTTTATTATTTGTTGGTCTTTTTATTTTGATAAAAACAAAACACAAAAAACACTTTAAGACCCTATTTCTTCCACTTCATTATCTAGTTTTGTTTATTAAAACACAAATTAATTAAATGAAATCCTATTTAACTTTTGGAAAAAGTTCCTTCGTAAAACATACATTTGAAGGGTTTATCACGTGCAATAATTAGAACTATCCTTAATAGTAAATGAAGATAAAAATATTAATATGTGAATGTTAACATACATATACACACAGTAAACTCACTGCATGTATGCTCGATTTTGACACAAAATTTTGTAATATATTAAATAAATGATCTTAATTAAATACCTATAATATTACACTTTCAAGTATATAACACAACTTTATACAAAGATAAACCTAAAATAAGCCTAAGTCAAAAAAATTTACTGGTTAAAACTCTTTTTAAATATATTTAATGCAATAGTTAGATTCCCATAATGATAAACTAAATACAATACAATATTTGTTTTTGTAAACTTTTTTGTTGGAAATTCAAAAATAGATAGCACTATTTAATACAAATATATTTTTAAAATTTTTATAGTAAAATAGTGGCATTGGTAAAATATGAGCCCATTCGTAATATTACATAAATCGTGACACTTTCAATAAAAGGTTTAAATTTACCATTTTATTTCACTCGTATTTTCAGTTTTACAAAATTAATTAAAAACATAAAAAGTTGCCTTTGTAATAATTAAAAATAGTTTGGAATCTGCCATTGCATTTTATGATGTTTAAATAATAAAGAAAATTGTCACTTATTAATGTTTGTATCAGTTCTTCTATCCCGGACCCGGATTGTTTTTTGGATCTACAAAAATCAAATTTCACCTGGGGCCGTACTTATTTCTCTCCTTGTCATTACTTATGCCTACGAGATCTTCTAAGCAACTATAACTAGAGTTAAGTTGTGCAAATAGGCTGGATTGGGTAGGGTTTTTTTTATACAGGAAAGAGCTATGAGAGTGATTTTGAATTTAGTTGGGTAGCACTCTGACCCTGTTTGACTAGGTTTGAATACCGATCGGTTCTCCACTTTGTGCCTTTCAATTGGTTTGTTTTTCCCCCATTCACATCCAAGGAAAATGTTGGTGAATTTCTTCTTGAATTATCTTCCTCACTACTGTTGATTTTACATATAAATAAAAAAAATAGCTTGGTTAGTTGGAATATAATTTAAAAGGCAATAATTAAATTATTATGCTTGGTTAGGTTAATTTAGGTTGAGATCTGACACCTCAGCTCAGTCGATATCGTGTCTGTCTACTGAGATAAGGGTATCGGGCTCGATTTCCGGCATGGTCGAAAAATGTATCATCAGTGAAATTTGGGTTTCCCCATTCACAAAGATGAATAATTAACGGTTGGGGGCTGGATTTTGCGTCTGTTCTAGTTTTAAGATAGTGTATAAGTCATGTGCTGATATACTCAGTCAGTTCAGAAAGTGCACGTTAAAGACTGAAATAGATTAATTGAAATGAACAAATTTATGTTGAATACCATTTTTCAGAGGGAATGGCCAATATGTTTGGTTAAGTTAAGTTAAGTTGGGAACCAATTTTTAATATAAATAGTTGGGGGTTGTTTGGACAGCGCTGGTTGGCTATAACAGTTTGATGCCTAAGAACTAGTAGACGCAACTAAAGGACAAGCAGACGAACTGTTGTTGTCGTCACCACCAAAGTACGGTGACTGTAAAGAGAGCAGCGACGCGGTGACTCGGGCGAGGGTGTTACTATTCCTGCGTCTTGGAGATAGGACCGTGTCCAGCAGGTACACCGCCCCCTGGATGACACACAGACTCCCCAGGGCCAGTCCCACCTCCCTCTCCTGGGTGAAGGTGAGGAACTTGTGTTCGGACTGGTAACCGTGCCAGTAGTGGAGGGCTGTTCCTCCCACAGCTATCCACAGGATGCAACCGGAGAAGTTCATGATTATGTCCTTAAACACACACACATATATACATACATTAGTGGGACAATGTAAGGCTCTAAGGGCCGTATTTATTGACCAAGTGTAGCGGAGTTCTGTTTTAACTTGGCCGTTTGGCATTTCCTCTCTCTCTGTCCGGATCTTTGTTACGCGTTAACTGTCAAATGCATGAACCAATTTTAAAAAAAATTGACAGGGACATTCTTCGAATTTAGGCCTAACGATCTGTAGTTATAAAATATTTGTTTGTTTTGATATAGCTACCGTTCAAATAGTCTAATAGCACATCTCAAATGATTTTGAAATTATAATTCTAAGCAATCGACTGAGTACCTACATAGGGCAATTTTTTTAAATACATATATTGCGAGACTAACGTCTAAACCACCTGCACAGCGGTCAATATATATATTGCTGTGCAGGTGGTTTAGACGTTAGTCTCGCAATATATGTATTTAAAAAAATTGCCCTATGTAGGTACTCAGTCGATTGCTTAGAATTATAATTTCAAAATCATTCAAAATCATATATATATATATATATATAAACTCGCTTTGCTCGTTGGGTGCTACTTCCCCAAAGCCCCAGTGAGTTTTCTTTGCAAGTGGATGTAAGATAATGTAATTCCCGGCTAGGAGCTATAAGTTTGCCAAATTTCAAGTTTCTAGTTCATCTAGAAGTGGGTAGACACTAATGTCAGTGAGTGAGTCAGCCGTGTGGCTTTATAGTAATATAATATAATGCATTATAGAATATAGTATTAATTGCAAACAACAAAAATCTCCAAGCTTGATGGTTACTGGAATGAACACACAATTATTTTCTATGAGACTTGTAAACATAGCTTAAAAGTTGGAATTTATTTTTCCTAAATTCCAAAAATCCACATATTTTGGTTGATCATGAATACCTAAATGCCCGGGAAATGAAATGTAACTGGTACAGGAGCATATAACGGATCTTTGCGAATAGAATGATTTCATTTTATAGGGGGGGTCACAATACAACTTATATTTACAACTGTATTTTTCTCCTATCCTGTTTGTTCTCCTACTGACGGATTACCCTAGGTGGATCGGACACTGATTTTGACCCCAGGCATCCGCCCAAATCTCCCTCCCAAGGTGTATTGGGCAACATTAGCCTAATCTAACCTTGCTACGCCTCTCACTAAGTACTAATTTTACCTCGGACACACTTTACGGAGTATCTAACCTTCAACTGAATACCTTATACTGAACTGTAACCTGCGAAATAATGCTATGAAGGGGCCCACTCCACATGTTTAAAATTTCATCTGGTCGAGTCGACGGTGCCCGTTGGGACAATCTCTCACATAAAAAAGGTACCCCTGACGGATGGCTCCACCCAGTGAACGTTATCTAAACCCAAAGCCGTGGTTACAATAGCCCCATGGCTTCTTTGGTGCTGACTGACAGCTGACGGCTTTGAAAAGTTACCAGATCAAATCATGTATCCCTACGCCGAACCATATGATCTGCAAAAACATGTGTTTAGTATCTGTCACTTATACCAGTCAAAATTTAGGTATGTACCTAAATATTGACTGTCAGAAGTCAGCTGTGAATTGTCAGTAAGCACCAAAGAAGCCACAGGGATACTGTACGTGAACCAAGACTAGTTCGTGTACCCACCACCAGAGTCCTCTTCTGTTCCGTGGTGCCGAAGCAGTATGAGACGAGCACGGCGAGCGTGTAGATGATGTACCCCACGAACACACCGGAAGCGATTATCTCGACGTCGGGGTTCTTCTCCTCGTTGAGGTTCCAGGTGCCGCCGACCCCTAGGAACCGGCCGTCGTACCCAACCCGGTACAGCACCAGGATGATGATGTTGATCACCTGTTAACAAAGATATACACTTGGTTGCAATAAACTGCAATCTTTTTTAACACGTTAGTTTTGTCTGGTCGGGATCCGAATCCTGGCTGGTCTCTTTGGAGGTAATAGTAAGGGGATGTTCACCATGTTTTGATTCAAGTTTAGCCATTGTGTGTTCTTAAAATACTATCTTCAACCCCAAGAGCTATTGGTATTTAATCTAAGGGGCGTGGATGAAGATAGCATAGAGGAAATGCATCCACATTCGCAGAGATAGATTAGATGACAAAATCACCCCTCTAGTGCTCGCGGCTTAGATCCAAACTTTTGAAAAGCAGACGAGATGAGACTTGCACCTTTGTCCAATGCCCGCGGTTCCTTTTCATCTTTAACGAACACTTGTAAACGGGGAAATTTTCGAGGGGGTGCGACTCGTGAATTGAGAAACAGTTTGTCGTGACTGTCCCTTCACTTGGCTCAGCCATTGCGTGTCTAAGAAGTTATTTTGATCACTCGTTTTTCGCGTTATCTGTCGGCCATCTTATTATGAAACTTTTATCCACAGATTAAAAGATGAGATGGTTTTCAGTTTCTAAGAAGGAAACGAACTATTACCCGATTTATCTCTCTTTTGTTTTTTGGTACCGTCGTATCCGAGAATATTATTAGGCTGTGTCCTTACAGTCGGGCCTGGTGGATTTGGCCACGACATCTACTTGGGAAACCAAGAGTTCAATCCCAAACAAAGATTTCTTTTTTGTAACGCACAGGAATATATTGTCTTCTCTTCAGTAAAATTTATTGTTGGTGATTTTCCTCTGTTAACATAGTGAAAACTCACTTAGGTGGCCGTATGGTTTAAGGCGTCACTTTCGCAACAAATTGGACTGCCAATGACGAGGAAAATCAGTTTTATAACTCCGGTTGTGTATACCGAGGGCGTTTTTACTTTAATAGTTTTTCACTACCCTTCCAAACAAATGCGGGTAAATTACCCTTTACCTCCCACATCCCTACCCTGTTAGTATAATTCAATATGGATATCTCGTACGGGTAGTAGGATGTGTATAAAAAACCATACACTTTACTTAATTAATCTATTTTATGGTAAAAATAAAATAATAGTTATGCGATGACGAAACGCTATTCATTCAAATATAACCAAAATGCAGACAATATGTTTAAACTTATAGTAAAATAAAGAAAATTTACTACCGATAATTTACGTTTAAACATTCCTATTGCAAACAATTTACAAATTGAATTGTTCAATTTAAAGAAAAGAACTGAATCTTATTATGTCACCTAGATAATTTCATTATATTAAAAACGGGGGGTATTTATTTCAAAGTAATAGAAAAACAATATTAATAAATTTATACTGATCAGCGTTACTTAAAAAAAAAATTATGTCTCAAATTCCCTTGCAATCAAATGGAGAAAATCCACCCGAGCAAACTCGCAGATCAGCGCCTGAATAACTCGCCTAGCCCGCAACACTTCCTTGTCGCTCTTATTGCGTGTGTTGACATTGAGACAGGCGACCCAACATCACTCATCACACATAGTCATGTATTATCAGAGACTTGATTATGATGACATGTCATGTTCTTTTTTGTTCACCACATACAATTCTTAAAAGTACATAAACTATATTCATGATCCCCTGGTTGTATAA
The DNA here is from genome assembly GCA_902141385.1 of Timema californicum. Taxonomy (NCBI): domain Eukaryota; kingdom Metazoa; phylum Arthropoda; class Insecta; order Phasmatodea; family Timematidae; genus Timema; species Timema californicum. The sequence goes on from CABFOW010003880.1 coordinate 9,615, forward strand.
ATGTATAGTTTGTAGTTCATTTTTTGATCATTTTTGGTCATTTTGGAATTTTTGGTATTATTTCATTAATAATCAAATAGCCAAAGCTATTATTTATGTTTTTGGTGAGGATTACTCTATCTAGATATTATATTCTAAAAAAGCATAAATAATAGCTTTGTCTATTTGATTCTGAAGTATGCAATCCCTTACAATTATAATAATAATTGTACAAATGGCAGCAATAAGCCAACTACCGAGTCGAAGGTGGCTGCGTTATCTGATAGCTCGTGAGCTTAATAAAATCACACACTTGTAGCTGACGATATCCGCACGTCCATCATAGACTCTGCCTTAAAATATGAGTGAAGAATGACTCTGGGCATGGGACGAATCCTGGATAACTCAGTGGTCAGAGCATTGGCGTACTAATCCAAAGGTCCAGGGTTGGATTCGCGTGTCCAGGAGTCATTTTTCAATTTTCAGAATATTATTTAATTTATTTGTGTCATTTTAAGGGAGGGGTTTCCAACTTAAAGGTTCCCTAGGGCCACAATTGAATCCACGAATCTAGTGGCACATCATAATCAGATAAGGGCTGGAAGGAAATGGGAAACACGAAAGCTGATGCGTTTTTTTCTGGATTTTTCCCATCGTCGCCGCATATTATGTGGTTGAATGGTCTAAGACAGCCGTGGGCAAACTATGGCCCGCGATGACAATTTGTGCAGCCCTCACACAAATGACAAATTAAATATATAATCAGTGCGTGTTTTTGAACATGTGAACAAATGAGCTCGTTTATAATTTTACATGTGTACGGCAATTACGGTAGTTATTAGATTAATAAATGTATTTTTGTGTGAAAATAAAGTTCATTATTTAGTAAATCATTGTCACATGCGGCCTGCTAGAGATCTTACAAATGTCCATGTGGCGCTTGAGGGGAAAAGTTTGCTCACTTCTGATATAAAGCGTCACTCTTGCAATAGACTGAACTTACAGTGACGGAAAGATCGGGGTTTGAATACCAGTCGGGTGTACAGGGTTCTACCTAAAATATTTTTCCACTTTCCCTCGACATCCCTGGTACATTTCCTCTAAATTTATACTGTCACATCTCTAATATATTAGCGTAATTAGCTCATACGCGTGTAACCCGAACGAGTATTGAGACGCCGTGCTAAAAAAAAAAACCAACCCCTTATGGCCAGTGGCTTTAAAAGCTTCAGTCACGTGTAGTTTGGTTTGACAGGGATAGGAAGGTCAGGGTTTGAATCCTGGCTGGCCGTACTGAGGTTTAGCCACTCTTCCTCCACACAAATGTGGGTATATTTGATTTAAATTCTACCTTCCTAAGCCGCAGCCCCATTAGTGTAGATATACGGATACCGCAGACATATTATTATTATTATTATTATTATCATCATCATTAGCACCGCGTCTTACTACCCGTTACGCTAATGTACAATGGTAGGGTGATTGTGAGATGAAATGGAGGACCTACAGTTTAACGTGTGATCCGAACCATGGTGGAGGCCTGGCATTCCACACATTCACAGGTTCCCATGCATATAGCCAGATTCGATGCACCCAATTAAAAACACGTTATGTTAAAATCAGGCCTGTCCAATTGGCGGCCCGTGGGCCACATGTGGTCCTTGGTGACATATTTGGTAGCCCACGACGCACTAGAAAAGTTTAAAATAAATTTAATGTCGTCCAGGACATAATCAGACTTATATTGTCTAGAATCTATTATATTCATGACTTGATCTCCACTGCTCTGGTCCTATATCAATTATTAAAATACTTTTGATGTGAGTTAATATATTAGCTATTAGTCTAGCAATTAATCTCAAACTAAACAAATTAACTTAGTAAAAAAAAGCAACGGATTTTCTGTCTAGGAATATAAAATGAGTTCCTTAGTTAACTTCAAGTTGGACAGTCCTGTATTAAATTATTATGGCATTTTGACGGCGTTTTCGCTTTTTCAGTTGATGTGAGCTGTGTTCACTAATCGTCTCCTATCTCCATTTGTTTGGAGAGATACGATGCTCTAGATTAGGTCTGTTATCACTATGTGAGCAGGACGGCTTATCACTACCGGCACAACCAATCGCTTCACTTTGGAGATTCTATGAATATGTTGCGGGATTTCACCAGCCTGACACGGGGAAACTTGGCAGTAACATTTAATTTAATTAACTAATGATTTTATGTCCCTCCTCGATTTTGAGCTCTTAGGAAGTAAATTAACGGGTGAATTTAGGTCCTTTGTTTTCGATCTGTCAGGAACATGTCTGTATAGTAACCTCCTTAATACCACTAAACCCTACTAAATACATTTTAGACAAAAAATTAGTTTTACTTTGTATCAAACATTAGATTTTACGCGTTACCTTAAACTTTAAACTAGAAAATAAATAAATCATGAATTGTAATTAAAAGAAATCTTGCTGTTGCTCAGGGACTCTATTTGATTAATTGTTTTAGGCACTTGTCAAATGGGCTACTAGCGCATGGCACCTACTGATTATGGTGAATTTTAAAAACCACTTGTATTATGCACACTCAAACTTCTGTAGAAGTTCCCAAATAACCTTGGAACACGGCTGCCTTATGTAGCCCCACGGGGGTACACCATCACTCAGCAGCAGCTCAAAGCCCGACGGTTGAGGAAGGCTTGCCACGGGTTCCTTGGCTCGATTCTAGGAGCAAGTGTTTAAAATAGCTTAGTAATTGTGTTGTGCTTGTGTGTTTGCATCCACGCACTTCATTACCTGACGGTGCAAGTCTGTGTAGTGTTAGGTGTTTGTAAGTTGTGTGCTTATTAAAACCTATGTTTATAACATGCAATATAATTAACATTTTAAACAAATGAATGGCCACTTAAATATCTCAAAACGGACATTATTTGTTACTATATTAACGGTGATCTGGCGGTCTAGGGGTAAGCTGTCAGACTTCTGTGCTGGCGGCCGGGGTTCAATCCCAGGTCCCGGCACAGATTCATCTTATTACCAAACCCTTCCTTCACCTCTGACAATACATCTTGTGAATGTGGGGAATGCCAGGCCTCCACCGTGGTTCGGATTCCACGTTAAACTGTAGGTCCTCCATTTCATCTCACAATCACCCTAACATTACACATTAGCGTAAGTGCATATAACACGAACGGGTAGTAAGACGCGGTGCTAATAATAATAATAATGATAATACTATATTAAATAATATAATTTTCCACCCCCCCAGCCCTCTTCGGTCCGTTTTGTGTCTTAGTACCCGTCAGGACTACACGTATTTAATCATACTAATGGGGTAGAGATGAAAGTAAAATTTTGAGGAAATGTTTCCGTCTTCACTCGGAGGTAAAGTAAATAAATTATTTAAGGGAAAAAAAATCTAATCGGTGCACCCAGCCAGAATTCGAGCCCCGATCATTCCCCTCAATGGTAAGCCACAATGAACGAGTCTGATAATAGGACCGCGTGCCCACGGTAGTGGATCTCTTAACAATTTAATTCACATCCTCGTTTTTGTTTGATAGAAAACACCCAAAACGGTGGTAGCGAGATATAGGTTAGTGTAACAAAAAAAACTCTTATAGAATCTTATCAGCGAGTCAACTTTGATCTCGACCGCCATTTTGTAAAAACTCTCTTGGGTCACGACTAACTACTAAAAAAAACCCAACCCCTTCTTTTTATCCTTTTGTATCAAGTAAATTTGTGAAACCATTTTTCTTTTTTTTTTAGAGACGAAAGAATTTGTAATCTTTCAATACGAAATAACGTCTTAAAGTTTTATTATTGCAAATCAACTCATTCGTTCCCTAATCAGATTTTTTTTTTCGTCAGAGGTACTTACCACTTTCAATATCTTGATGAATATGGTAGCTATCGTTTCAATGTTAGCCATTCTGGTTGTTCTTCAAAAACCTCTTTCCTATACAAAAATAACCAGTAAATAAAAAAACTTGCACAACTATATTTTTTTGTTCGTGTGCATCTAAAACGTTTGTTAAATGACACCCGATTCGGATGTTCCCACCTGTCGACTGTTGTTATCTCGCTTGATTGCATACCAGAAGGGCGTATTCTCCACTAATTCACCCGTTATCTTGGTTCATGCGCGCTACGGCCATATTTCTAAGATAAACGTTCTGAGCCCACAAGTTTTATTTCTCATCTGGGCACGCTAAACGTACGTTTTCCAATGCTCAAAGAGTCTGTTTACCTGGAATTGATAAGAGAGTTACTTTTGTTTGTTTGTTTGTTTGATGAGTTGAGTCACGGTTCTAGAAGCAGCGTTAGTCACATTTTATTACAGTGAGTTTTCGCAGGTATACACACATCAGAGCTTATCTTTAGATCCATCGTGTGGAATAGTAATGTGATGCTCACGCTGGCTTTCTTGGAAACATCGTCAATTCTACCCTCTGATTAATTAATTAATTAAATAATAATTCCCATTGACCACATAAGTGGGCATGCGGTAACGGGGGAGGTTGGGTTTGAATCCCGGTTATGTGTGCTAAGGGGATTTTTTTTTCTTTCCTTAAGTGGTTTCTTAACCACACAAATTCGGCTACATTTCCTTTCAATTTTTCCTTCACTATCTCAACACAATTAGTTTAGTTATTATTATTATTATTATTATTATTATTATTATTATTATTATTAGCACCGCGTCTTACTACCCATTCGGGCTATACGCACTTACGCTAATGTGTAATGATAGGGTGATTGTGAGATGAAATGGAGGACCTACAGCTTAACGTGGGATCTGAACCACGGTGGAGGCCTGGCATTCCCCACATTCACAAGTTGTGATTAATACACGTCTTGTCAGAGGTGAAGGAAGGGTTTGCCAATAAGATAAATCTGTGCCGGGACCGAGGATTGAACCCCGGGCCCCCAGCACAGAAGTCCGACATCTTACCCATAGACCATCAGGTCATCCAATTAGTTTAATTAAATTCGTATAGGCCGGGCGGGGGCATACATATTCAGTGAAAATAAGTTCCCACATTCGCATCGGTGGTCGCGTGGACAAAGGCGTCAAGCACTTCTAGTCTGGTTTACCGTCGAGGTCAAGGTTCGAATCTTTGTTGAGAGTACTAAGAGTAGTTTTCCTAAATTTTTCCCCACTATCCCTCCAAGCAAACCATTAATGCAGATACAGGGTGTCCTAGGCTCGCCGCTGGTCAGAAGTAGCGCAACTCTATCCACGAGGAACAACGGCCCGACGCTGTATAAACACTTTCTCTGGCCGCTTTTCGATTATGTGTGTCCCGCGTGGGAGGCTACTGGTGGGCAGGATGCAGGTGTTCCACAACAGGTGTCCGAGAATCGTTATCGCACCCTGGTACGTCTCTAATAGGATTATTTATCGATACTTGGATGCCGATCATCGAAGGCCACTTCCGGAAGCTTGAGTAGTGCTTCTACGTCAGTTTTCTTGGATCGACCCATCTCTCTTCTTTCCCAGGGGCTTAGGGACTATGTGCTTGACCAAGAGGGGACGTCACAAGGCTCTGCTCAGATAAGCGAGAAGTGTGTACCATTGGTCACCCCGCCCCCTCGTAGAGCAGTGTGACTGTTGAACGTCTCTCTAGAAACCTTTCTACGGTAGCCCCATGGCTTCTTTGGTGCTGAGTGACAGCTGACGGCTTTGAAAAGTTACCAGACAAAATTATGTATCCCTACGCCGAACACAAATGATCTGCTAAAACATGTGTTTAGCAGCTGTCACTTATGCCAGTCAAAATTTAGGTATATACTTAAGTGTTGACTGTCAGAAGTCAGCTGTAAGCTGTCACTCAGTACAAAGAAGCCATGGGGCTACTGTAGCTGTCAGATAACACCTCTCCTACGGGGGATGGTGGTCCCTGTAGAGTGTTTTCTTGTGTTGGTCCGAAGTTGTAAGCTAACCGTGCACCGCGGGTTGCTCGTGTTCCAGGAGTTGGGGTTGGATATCTCTCCCGAGCAGATCAGCGAACTTGAGGGCAGCGTCTTCAACGTGGACTTCAAGGCCGCGGCTGCCGAGGAGAGGCTCACCAGGCACGACGTCATGGCCCACGTGCACGTTCTGGCCACCCTGTGTCCCAGGGCTGCCCCCGTAATCCACCTGGGCGCCACCTCCTGCTACGTGGGGGATAACACGGTAATTAGACTCAGTATATTATCATCATGTTAGGCCTGATGCACACGGATGACGTGCCTCGATTCTCGTGGTCGCGTCCTCCGAGGCCAAGTTGACGCCGCGTTCCGGCATTACGTATAGCCTGCCCCGTGGTGTAGTGGTCGGTGCACCTTGCTACGAGTCTAAGGGTCTCCGGGTTCGATTCCCGGCTTGTACCTTGGGTATTTAATTCAACAGTCACCATGGTTTGGTTAGTTAGACTTAATTTAGGTTTAAGTGTGTCCGCTGGTTCCACACCCTCATACTAAATATCACCGCATCTCATTTCATCGGGACATTGAAAGAGTCTCCACAGAAAGGATGTATGATTAGTACATTCGGGCGTCCCCTGAGCAACGGTACATTAGTACCGGCTAATCTTTCCACTACTGGGCTACGAATGATACAGCCTAGACGCGCAAAATATACCAATATAAAATCATTACATTGATTTGAACGAAGGAGGACCTATGGGATGCTAGGTTCGGCAACAAGTTGGCGTCAGTGGCGCGTCGGAATATAGGGTGCGGGTTTCTTTGGGACGCAGCGGTGTCGTTGCCGCTCAGCACCCTCTCTATGCAGATATAGAGCGGTGCACACGTACCGCGCGCGTCATCTTGTGAAGTTTGTGTGTGGACCTCCAAATTAGACGCCTTATGTCCGCTACCTGATTGGTGGGTATGGTTGTGGTACGACGTCAGTGCGACAAGTTCCGAAGCGATACTTCATTTGACTGAGCTCTCACATGAGACGGTATATCTTCTTTTTTATTTGCAGATTGGTGGAGTACTCCCAGTAGTTCAAAGAGTGATGAGGATATTTTTTTGTATCTTTATTTGCTCTTAAGAAGGAAAAAAGACGCTATATGAGGGATTCATATATTGAGAAAAATATCAACTATAGATTGTTTATTGCGGCAAGAGAATTAGCTCAAGATAATGGAAAGATTTATTTGTAGTGTACAGAATATCAAAAAACACTTTTCAATAGTCGATCCAGCTATTACAAAGCAAAATACACCAATGAGGGAATGTGTAAGTGCTGAGGAGAGGCTAATGATCACATTAAGGTATTTATACAAATGAAATTACTTAGTGACATTCTAAACGTCTTCATTAGTATCCCGAGTCGCGTACAGTGGTGAATACTGGAATTTTAAAGACTGAGATATTATAAATAGAGGGCTGGGTGAGACTAGATCAATGGCAGTTTACCTTTATGCTTTTTCAGTTATGTCTTTACCAGAATATCCGGCAAGCTTGCAATTTAAAAAGGTATTGATATTTCTCAATTTCGAAAATTATAATTCATGGTCATGGAAAAGTCAGGGAATTTTTGGTTAACAGGGAAATGTCTGGGAATTCAACTAAAACTAAGGAAAAGTTAAAGGCTTAAAAAATATCTCTAAAATATATCATTAAGTTTGCAACTAAACACTAAAACATAAGTTAATAATACCTAAATTCAATAACATTTTAATTTTTTTAAATAACTTATAAAACTGTTTATGGTGAGTAGAAACATTTTTTTTTTTAATGTGAGACCAATAATAACAAAAGTCATCATCCACCGTTAAAATTGGAAAAAAGTAGTCAGGGAAAATTGAAAAATGTTGCCTGGAAAACCTGAAAAAGTAAGGGAATTTTGTAAAATATGTTTTGTAGCCACCTTGTAGGTAATTGTACGTACATCTCGGTCGACCACCCTAATGAAAAACAAAAACAATTTTTTTTTCTTTCAAAATCCTTCCAAAACACAAATATACACTCGGTAAATGCAGAGCCGCGACTGAAATAGTTTTATCGCAAAGCGGTACGCCTCAAGCATGCTCCCGCGCGTACCAACCCGCGTGTGATTCCCCATTCAATTGTATGCGTGCGACATCCACTCTGTATACCGCGCAGCAACCGAACTGACCAATCAGGTAGCCAAAACTTCTAACGAACATAGCCTCAAAATGGCGACTGACGAATTTTAAACCATATGATTGAACATAACGGTAAACAAGATTTTTAAAATGATGCAGACACGCAGTCGATGAAAATACTTTATTCAGTTAAATATTTCAAAATACAATAAAATAATCATAAAATCATGTATTGTATGTAAAAAAAATGACAACAATTTTCTCTTTTCCAAGTAAATACGATGCCTGTATTAAAAGGTATTGATGTATGCACTATAATACACAAAACCAGTGACGTTTCAAAACGAAAAATAAGTACTTTTAATTATGTTTAAAATATTGTTTCGAGTTGGACAAAAAGAAATTATTTAAAAAATTAAATAGTATGAGAAAACTTAAGTCTATGTTATTTTTAATGTAATATATAACAGGTAATTAAAGATCTTTATATTTATAACAAAACTGTGATCTTTTACAAGTGTTGGCAACCCAAAACCTAAACATATGATTTTCGAACTGTCATCCAGGTAAAAACCTATCGTGAATGGAATATACATGACGCAGGTCGCTTGTGTCAACTTTTTAGCAGTGACGTGGCGGCGTCACAGTACGCGACTGGAAAAAATAAATAAAAAAATGACGTACGTCGCCCGTGTGCACTGGGTCGAAGATTTTATCCGAACCGTACTCTGAAGCTTATTTTGGTTTAAACATAAAATGGGATTGAGGGTTAGATGGGGTGATTTCCATAGTAGGAGATGAAGTTTTTTTTACATTACATATTGTTTGAAGCAATTTAAAAGGTTTTTTTCTTTCAAAAACACAATTGAAAGAAAATTTTACAAAACTCCCATCCACATTAGTGGAAATGTGGACTAAGGTCATACATAGGGCCAGTTTCATAGTCAAATTTAGTACGCCTCAAGTGCGGCGTTACACTAAGTACATGACGACACCCACTTAAACTCGAATGGAATGAGCCGTTCTCGCGTAGGAAACTGGTCCATTCGATTCTGGTTTAGGTAGGTGTCGTCATGTACTTAGTGTAGCGCCGCACTCTAGGCGTACTAAATTTGACTATGAAACTGGCCCATAGTATCATCTTGTCTGACTTTATCGTTGACAAGAAGCTCTTGTTTTATATATAAATATTGGTCCAGTCTGGGTATACATGATGGTTTCCTAAATGGTTTCCCACCCTCTGTGCACGCAGATACTGTCACATTTCCTCTTCAATCTCCCTCTATTCTCCGCACCCTATTATATAATTAATCTTTGAATACTGGACGGGTAGGGGGGGATTGTCCTGGATTAAAAATACCGGACAAACCCAGTGATACTCTTTGCCTCAAAATAAACACTGAATAATCACGACCCGCTTCGTTGGCCGCATGGTCTTACGCGCTATCCTCGCAGTAGACTAGACTGCCGATGACGGGGATATAAGGTTCGAATCTCGGTCGGGTGTACTGAGAGGGATTTTTTTCAAAATGTTTTTCCACTCTCCCTACAAACGCAAATGTGGGTGAATTTAATATAAATATAACCTTCCTATTCCCTAAAAATATCAGTGTAATTTGTACATTAGCGTATAATCTGAACGGGTAGTAAGACGCGGTGCTAAAATAAAATACTCAATAACATTGAGCCATTATTTTGTATTATAAGCAGATGTCACCACATATGTTCGATGACAAGCTCGCAATCTCACCAGTTTTACTTTCTGTTATTATTATGTACAGTCAAATGAAAAAACAAACTATTATGTTCACATTTCATGTTAAATTATATATCCGTACGTTCAGTTTTAATGGCCTCTACATCGCCGGACATATTATAGCGTGTAGGGTAGGCCTTTTAATTGTTATTGTTTTAAATAATTACTGTCCCGGTTGATTAGCAACTCAGTTAATGCAACCCCAATAATCAATAGTTTACAGTTATATGTTTACTAACTATATATAACATACAGGATTGTATGTACAGTTTTAAACAACCAACCTTTATGTTAATTTTAACTTACCTGACTGGTATTATGCCTTGTCTATTTGAAGGACCTGATCATTCTTCGAGATGGGTTTGACGTCCTTCTGCCGAAGGTGGCCGGCTGCATCGACCGGCTCGCTAAGTTTGCCGACCAATACAAGAACTTACCAACCCTAGGATTCACTCACTTACAGTACGCAACAACTAGTTCTAGTTCAAACATTGCCAGTGCAGGACTGCCACACTCTTGGAGAACAGGGGAAACACAGGAAATGTCACCAAAATGCTAAAAATTACTGGATTCTTTTTGTTGTTGTTGTGAATTTGGTTCACTAAGCTGAAAGCTTTAAATAGTAGTTATAAATTGAAAAATTGGAACTTTTATTCTAGTCTTCTTTTTAGTATTATTAATTAATGTGTATCACAAACTGATACGTATTAGCTAGACACAAGATCAATCCTGATAACTGAATTACGGTGTTACCTTAAACATCTTTTCAATATAATATATATATATATTATATATGACTTAAATCAATGATAGGTTTGTGAAAAACAAAATTTAACTCCCCAATAATTCAATCTAAAATAACTACAAAATAAAAATCTGGAAAAATCTGATTGATTACTGAAAAACACAGGGATTTTATAATGAGGAAATAGTGGCAAGCTTGCAGTGAAGGTTTGTTTCTGTCAGGACTGAGAAGTCTATGACTGTTTCCCAAACCCAAACACCACCCTACTACTACCCCATTTTGGAGAATGGCTTGGCAAACATACCTTCCAGCTCTTATTATATTTAAAGGAAATAAATATCTGCTATCTTGTCAAATTATTTTCATTCCAAATTTTAATAAATACCTTGTTCGCTGAAAAACTAGTGCAAAATAGAAATATGGTCATGTGACTAGCTCTAAGCCAAATCACAAGATTTCCACCTAATCTGCGTGAGTTGTTTCGCTAAAGTTCAACTAATCTCTACTTTGTTAACTCTGCTTTAAATGTTCGGCACAGGAGACCCAACCATCTAAAATAAGTGTGCATGTGTATTTGACAACGCATGCGCTCTATAGCCAGAAGAAAGCAGAAAGCTCTGTTGGCCTTTGTGAGGAGATTTGAAATAACTCGTGTTTATCGATGTATTGGATTGTGCCACGACACAGAGTTATAATTTGAAAACCTCCATCAGGATAATGATCTAAAAAATGTATTTATCCACTATAAAAAATATGTTGATAATCAGCTGTTTTAAGTTAGCGTTGTAACGTATTATGGGTCAACATACAGAGTGTGAAATGCTGCCCCACTCAAGCAGATTCTGCTTTCTATTTTAGGGGAACGTGTGAATCAAGCTATAGGGATCATCTTTAAACCATGAAACGGTGTTGAGCTAGCTGAGCGGAGGAACTCTGGTGTTCACACGGTGTTACATGTGGGGAGTAGTTGGGGGGAAGGGGACAACGACATAACACTGTTATGTAACACAGAAATAATACTTGAATTCTAATGTTGGAAAAAAAAATTGTTCATATTTTCACCGTTAGTGAACATACTTATGGATAACATCTGACACTAAGTACCTGATATTAAATCCAAGTCCCGCTTTTAATTCCATAAAAGTTTCCCCATGAAATAATGGCATTCACTCTTGAGGTGAGAAGTTATGTAACACAGATTGTAAGAGGGGTAAGAGGGAGGGGTCAATCTTACTGTTTTTATCTCAATTTCATACTGTTATCTGAAAATCACCGACATTATGTCTTTACTGACTCTTGCGTCAATAATTACTACAAAAACAATTAAAATAATGAGATGTTTATTTACTTGAATGTAATATAACTCATATGAAGCGTAAAAAAAAAAAAAGAGTGGAAGAAGAGTCACATTACATACATTTTCTAGGATAGTAACTTTTATATCTCAAACCCTATAACAACCCCAGCAAATACTTTTTTTTCCTCAATAATTTAAATATGACATATACCTCTTTTAACCATAATCTAAAGTGAATTACAAAGTTCTCATGATTGTCTAACAGATGGCAGCACTAACTCAGTTTGAGATAAAATTGTATCTCCCCTTTACCCGCTGTACCCTTTAAATGTTTTTTTCTGAGAAATCTAGAAAAGTTGAGAAGTTCACTAACTGAACTTGCCAAATTGTGTGTTTTTCAGACCAGCTCAGCTGACGACGGTTGGCAAGCGCGCGTGCCTGTGGCTCCAGGACCTGTTGATGGACGAGAGGGCCATAAAGAGGGCCAAGGAGGACCTCAGGTTCAGAGGTGTGAAGGGCACCACGGGCTCCCAGGCCTCCTTCCTGCAGCTCTTCAATGGTACACAATTATTATTAAAAACATTACTTTTTTCTTTATTGTGATAGGCCTACATCAGGGCCTGCAAGAGGATTCAGGACAACAGGGGCAGTGCATTTTAGGAAGCTACTTTCATGTCAAATAATTAATTTAGTTTATGTGCTTTATTTATATTTATTAACATAATATTTAGACTGTAAATACATATCAATTCTTTACATTACTAATCTAAATTATTCTTATATATACATAATGGTATGTACAGTAGCCCGATGGCTTCTTTGGTGCTGACTGACAGCTCACAGCTGTCAGCTGATGGCTTTGGAAAGTTACCAGACCAAATTATGTATCCCTACGAGGAACCATATGATCTGCAAAAACATGTGTATAGCAGCTGTCACTTCTGACAGTCAAAATTTAGGTATATACCTAAATGTTTACTGTCAGTTGTCAGTCAGCACCAAAGAAGCCACGGGTCTACTGTATATGTATATACAAAATGATATGGATATGTATAAGTATATGTATATATGGATACATATGCATATATACTATACTAGCCTATATCTGTATATATATGGATACAGATATAAGCTACATATGTGTTGTGGCTACAGCAAAATTTGCTCCTCTTAATATAAATATATTTGGGCAAAACAAGCAGTTTTAGGGATTTTCATGATTTTTTTTTTTAACTAGGAGGCCAAGCTTCAATTCTTATCGGCTGTACTAGAGATTATTATTACTATTAATTGGTTTCCATAAATTCTCCAAGGGAACGTTGATCTGATGTTTATTTCAGTTCACCCTTATTCTCCCATGTTCCCAAATTAGCTACTTTCTAGCCCTATACTGAAGACTCTCAACATAATTTTGATAAGCACTACATTGGTCACTTAACTTTTGATTGAATAAAAATGGTTTCAGGTGATGGAGAAAAGGTGAAGGCTCTGGACAAAAAAGTGACGGAGATGGCTGGCTTTGCCCGGTCCTACACTGTGTGTGGGCAAACATACACACGCAAGGTGGACGTGGAGTCTGTGTCTGTATTGAGCAGTTTGGGTGCAACAGCGCACAAGGTCAGACACACACTAGGTTTTTCTTGTTTCTTAATAGTTTGTACAACATTTTTTAAAACTTAACCCTTGCACAACCAAGGAAATGCACACACATTGAAAGTTGAAAGATAAATGTATCAATCAGATTGAAAATCACATTAAAAAAAACTCATCCCTATTGCATCTGAATATGATTCTAACCCTGACCTTACCCCCTCTCTCACCCCCTCCATATATCCCTGTTCCTCCCCTCTATCTACTCTGACCAAAACTTCCTCGGTGGGTACACTAGAGATGTGAGACAACAAAATTTTCTTATATGTTTTCCGAAAAATTCTCCAAAGCAGAAAATTTACAGTTATTATTTCTGTAGATTAATTTCAACATATTAAATGAATAATAAAAATAATAATAATAATGACAATAATAATAATAATTAGTAGTAATAGTAGTAGTAGTAGTAGTAGTATTAATAAGAAACTACCTGCTTCAGTGGCCGCACAGTCCAACGAGCTACTCTCGCAATAGACTAGACTGCCGATGACAGGGAGATCAGGGCTCGATCCCGATCAGGTGCACTGAGGGCAGTTTTTCATAAGTTGTTTTCCACTCTCCACGCAAATCCAAGTGCAAATCCTCTAATTCAACCTTCTGCATCCTTAACACATTATTGTAATTGATACAATAGCATATAACCCGAACAGGTAGTAACATACGATGCAAGAAAAAAAAATAGTAAAGAAACAAACGACTGCGATCGTTTGTAAACCAATTATGTTCATAAATGATACTTTAATTTTTTAAGTTAACTAAAATAGTTTTAAAGCTGACCAGACGTTTATCTCCCCCACTATCCTCCTTGCTTCCTATCTACACCTTCCCCAACCTAAAGTCTCCTTCCCCCTTTTCTTATAACTCACTTGTCTTTTAACACACTATATTTTGAAGTATGCTCGTATATAATATACTCTTTAGTTCCCCTTCTACAATTTAACCCCTTTATCGCAAGACACCAATGCGGAAATTTTTCCAATTCAAAATTTCTGGAAAATTTTCGTCTCTAGGGTACACAGACTAAAAGTCAAGCTCATTTATTCTGACAGGTAGGTCGGTTTTTAATCCTTATAAGGTGTACGAAGGCGGTTTTTTCCTAGATGGATTCCCACTATCCTAACATGTATTTTAAACTGCACCTTCCTCATTCCTAACCCTTGAGTGTAATTAAATTCTAATAGTCCGAATGGGTATTAGCTATTAAGGGGAAAAAAAGTGAGCAAGTGAAATTTCAAATCTAGCCCCTTAAACTCTTCAAGTAACTTGAATTTTGTGAAAACAAATTATTTTAATATTTAGTAAATGGTGAACTAAAGGTGTATTTTCATACCCGGGACCTTTGGTTTAATATGCCAATACTCTTACCACTGAGCTATAACCATACTTAGCAATTATGACACCTTTTCTATTTAATCTATCATTTAAATGAATCAGTAAAGTGGAGGCTACGGTCCCTTTTTTCAACCTAAAATATATAAAACTAGCGCTACCATTTGCGAAAAATATATTTGGAAAGTTCTTCCCTCATAAATGTCTGTATCTGCACAGGAAAGTTCATCCCTCATAAATGTCTGTATCTGCACGGTGTGTTACAGATTTGTTCCGACATCCGCCTACTGGCCAACATGAAGGAGCTCGAGGAACCGTTTGAGTCGACTCAGATTGGCTCAAGCGCGATGCCATACAAACGCAATCCCATGCGCAGTGAGCGCACATGTGCCATAGCTCGCCACCTCATGACTCTGGTGAACAACCCGCTACACACTGCAGCCACACAGTGGATGGAGCGCACGCTGGATGATTCGGCCAATAGGTAGTTCATAATACTGAGTGGTAAACTAATGACCTGAAGTATGGTTGCTGTGTTTGTATGCCATCAATAATAATAATAATAATAATAATAATGATGATGATGATACAACAGCACACAAGATCACACATGTTAAGCTTTTCTTGTTTCGTAATTGTTTGAAGCGTGCTTCACTGGCAACATTGTTTAGTGTTACTCTCAAAAAAAGAATATACTGCTGATGACAGGGAGATTGGGGTTCGAATCTTGGTCGGGTGTACTGAGACAATGATTGTGGCAACAGCGACGTATACAAAAGTGCTGATCTCAGGACCTCTAGCTTCACTAACTATATCATGAGGTCGGCTATGTCACTTATAGGTATCATACTAACAAGCAAATAATTCAATGTATGACTTACTTTGGGGTGGTGCTTTTTACATAATGTGATTTTTCATTATTTCTATAGGTGCATTTACACGAGTGCATTTCATATTATTTTATTGACTTATTCCTTCATTTGCGAGATTAGTCTATATAAACTTTTTGTTAATCAGATCCATTTAGTAGGAAAAACATATGTGACCAAAAATGCATTTGGTTTAAATACTTTTAATGTTTGGGTTCTTTGCTACAAGCTTAAACAAAAAAACCTATTTTATACATTTATCGGTATGATTATACATATTTTTGACAATAACTTGTTTCATTACCTAATATAATATATCTCTTGCTATCAATCAACCAAACACTACCATGCTAGAAAGATGATGAGAAGGAATTCAAAGTTTGAATGCAAAAAAACTATTTAGCTCCATTTTAGCTCGTTATTTTTTAATTTTTCACTTTTTCACTGTTCATCACAATTATTAAAACAATGATTTTAAATGTCCCCTGAATTGATTTTTTGTAATAGATGGATCAAATCCGAAACTTAGAAAACTTACCAAACATAAGAGCTAGGTCAATATTCTCATGATTGATTTGAATTTTTTTGCTTTTGATTTTCAGTTTGCTCAGATTGATTTTTAAGTTAATCTAAAAATAATAACTATTAATGTCATCAGTGCGAATGGGTGAATCTAGAACCATGTTCAGGGTACTAACTTGCAAATCCAATGGGAAGAGGCCATTAGGGGCCGGATGCGGAACTTTGAAAGAAGTTCATGCTAGATAGTGGACTGAGTGAGAAAATTAGTAGATGCCCTTAACTCTTTGCTCCTGAGAATTAATTTACGAGTCAAAATTTATTTCTTCATTTTATGCGAGCAATTTTGATGATTTTCTAGCTCCTTTATCAACATATTTTTGACAGCTCTGATACCTTTCAATGAGAGATCGGCCATTTTTATAACAAACCCAGTAGCAAGACATGAAAACCACCTCTCTGGCCTTGGCTTGTACGAGTGTGCTCGGTCCAAGTTAACTCGTAGTGAATCACTGTGGCTCGAGTAAATGTCAAACATTTTTACCTTGTTATAATGTAAATCCACATTTATTTAAATGATAAATTAGTGATTGTGGATTTTTTTTACTCTATAATATCTTTGAGGATTTGAGTATTAGAAGATTCAAAAGTATCCATTCAGAGAATTTGTGTTTCTAAAGGAGAATAACTCTCGCTGAAGCATTCCTGTCGGCGGATGCGGTGTTACAGACCCTCCAGAATGTCTGTGAAGGTCTGGTGGTGTATCCCAAGGTGATAGAGCGTCACATCAGCCAAGAACTACCCTTCATGTCCACGGAGAACATTATCATGGCCATGGTCAAGGGAGGGGCAGACAGACAGGTAAGTTAGTATACCCTTTGGGTAGAGTGGTTAGCGAGATTGTCAGCAAAGCTAAGGAACTTGGCTTCAATACCAGGCGTTAACTAATTTTTTGTAGCTATTTTTGGATTGTATTTTTATTGGGAAAAGTTAATTTGTAAGAAATAATGTTACCACAATGACAGGAAAAAAATATCCATTACAATTAAATTTACATCCTTAGTCTGTTTAATTAACAGTGTAAAGGGAAATTATCCAGTAATCCATACGAAAGTATTATGGAAAGCTTTAACTTCAAAATCGATCATGGAACATTATGCACTAATTTTTCTTTATTTTAATTTTATATGTAAACATATTTTCCAAATTACTACTTTTGTACAGTGGAACCTTTTTGGATCTGGTCTAACTGGGGGTGAACGAGGTGTAGTTGGGATTAACGAAAATTCGAATAATCCATAACTTAAAGAATTATTATTATTATTATTAGCACCGCGTCTTACTACCCGTTCGGGTTGTACACACTTACGCTAACGTGTAATGGTAGGGTGATTGTGAGATGAAATGGAAGACCTACAGTTTAACTTGGAATCTGAAACACGGTGGAGGCCAGGCATTCCTCACATTCACAAGATGTCTTGTCAGAGGTGAAGGAAGGGTTTGGTAATCAGATACATCTTTGCCGCGACCGAGGATTGAACCCCGGCCACCAGCATAGAAGTCTGACACC
The DNA here is from genome assembly GCA_902141385.1 of Timema californicum. Classification (NCBI taxonomy): domain Eukaryota; kingdom Metazoa; phylum Arthropoda; class Insecta; order Phasmatodea; family Timematidae; genus Timema; species Timema californicum. Next base: position 27,385 of record CABFOW010003880.1, read on the forward strand.
TTACCCCTATACCACCAGGTCACCAACTTAAAGAAAAACTGTATTAAAACAATATATATTTATATATATTGTTACAATTCATCATTTATTTTCATAATAACAAATTATAAAACATTTTAATCATGTTGTAACCACTATTTACTCATAAAACTTTTGAGTATGTAAGTTTTTGTTGTGCCAATTTTTAATGACGCTTATAAGCGCCATGGTCACACAGACGTTTTATCGCCATAATTAATGCAAAATTTATATTTGCTAAACCGGAAATTCGAATCACTAAGGGCTGAATAAACGAGAGTTCACTGTATCTTATTAAATAAGGAAAAAAGTACAATAAAGAGGGGCATAAAGAAACACATAAAATAGAATTAACGTAAAATTGCTTTTACATTGAAAAGAAGAACACAGATTGCACTTTACATTGCTGCCATATCCTTTTCGTTCAGGGGCAGCAATGCATAATATGAACAGTATTCTTCTTTTTAATTATATATTCATATAAAATATCAGGTTAAATGGGTAAAATAAACACACATATGTAAAAAGTCGGTAGAAATTCTTTATAAAAATAAAATGTATAGTAATGAGTAGGGACACACAAAATTCACATTTGCGATAAAACAAGTTTTTACACGAATTCTACTGTTTTCATGCGAATAACACGAATTTAAGATTTTTTTTCTAAATAAAAACCATTTCTTTTTAATTTGGCAAATACCACATCATGCAATATAATTTCCCCCAACAACGTGGTAACACTGGTGATAGCAGTATACCAGGGCTGCCGTTTGTATGAATAGTATCTGCTTTTACTAATAGGTATAAAATGAATCACAGGAAAAATGAGTGTTTTCAGGATATTTAAGCTTTTTTTTTTATCTGATGCTAGCATTAAAAATCATGATTTCAACTTTTACACATTATGATATCTAAATTTCAATTATGATTTACAACCTTTAAAAGATTTCACATTAGGTACAAGCAAGGACATTAATATATATATATATATATATATATTAATGTCCTTGCTTGCAAAATTATATCTTCCTAATTTTTATTCCCTTCTCTTTATTCGATATGACAACATGTTTTGGTGTTATTATTGTTTGGTCTCAACCTATGTTGATAATCAATTGTTTTGATATTGCTATTTGTAAGATTCGAAGGTAATGATATCGAGATATCGAGTTTGTTCGATTTTTTTCTAAATATGTTAATAAATAGTTAAATATTTTTTTCTAAATATCTTAATAAATAGTTAAATATACAATATGAATGGAAAATGCAGACAGTTTTATCCTAGTTTTTTTTAACGAATATTTATTTGATTTTGTATTTACATAAATAATAACATCGCTTTCAGCTTATAATATCCCTTTTTGAGAAAAATAACACCACTTTTCCCCTAAAAATAACCTCATTATTTGCATGTGTCTAGTAATGAGGCTTACTGGCTAAAATTATATAATTTTGCTTTAGCCATTTGGTAATTTCACTATTGTTCTACATATTGCTTGGTATGTAACACACACATTAAGCTCTATTTGATCATCATCATTATCATTTCCTAGCATGTGGACAGGTCAGTTTAGTAAAATACCTTCATCTTCTTCTTTTCATCCATCATCTCTCCTCCTTTATTTGCATACACTTTTCTCCTCTCACTTGCACACTTGTTATTTGTTCCTCCCATCTAGTTGGTCTCCCTTGCTGTCTTTCCTAAATTCTTCATCTCCACCATTCTTCTTGGAATTCTATTCTTTCCCATCCTCATTACATGGCCATATCACACTTATTTGAGCTGCATTAATATAATATGCTACTGACGACGATGGATGTGTCCACCAGGAGTGCCACGAACATATTCGTGTCTTGTCCCATGAGGCTGGGGCTAGGGTGAAACAGGAAGGGTTGGACAATGACCTTGTCAAACGCATCCAGCGTACCCCATATTTCTCGCCCATACTGCCTCAATTGAACGACCTGTTGGATCCGGCAACGTTTGTTGGCCGGGCGCCAGAGCAGGTAAGCTTAACTTTTTTTTCGTAATGACTAGCACTAGTGCCAATCTATATTTTTTTTAAATTTACTTGCAAACCTTACCTATCAGGGATGATCCCACATCTCAGAGAACAGAGAAAGATAAAGGAGTTTTATATCAATTAGAGATAAGATGCTCATATCCCTCATATTTTATGGTAGTTGAGATTCGTAAAAATCTCAAAAATATATCTCGAATACAATAATGAAGGCTTTGAATTAAAATCCTAATTCTAAGCAATTGGTAACAGTAATTATATAGACTTATATAATTGAGAAAATACTAAAATCACAAAAAAGGACAACATTTTATAATTATAATTTTACTTTACTTGACATCCATTATTGTTTCCAGCTTATAGCCCGGGTCACTTTTTTTATTCAAGTCATATATTTTCCACTGCCGACTGGCTAGGTCTTTTATATGCCTTATAATCTAACTTAAGACAAGCACAGGCACAACATCCAGTCCTCGGCCGTTAATTTATCAATGTGAGATGGTAAACCCACATTTCACCAATGATACATTTTTCGGTCATGCCAGGAATTGAACCTGAGACTCATAGGTTCAGTAGACAGACATGCTACCAGCTGAGCTAAGGTGTGGGATAATTATAATAATTAATTTACTCAGAAAGAATTATATTTGTATTTTTTGACGGAAGAGATATAGCCAACAAAATAGCATTTGTCACTGGTACCAAAAGTCTTAAACAAATTTTTCAAATCTGCCTCGGTGGGGTGGTTGGCTAACGCACTAGATTTCAAAGAACAGGGAGATCCAGGTTTGAATCTCGGTCGGGTGAACTAGGAGTGGTTTTTCCTAAATGGTTTTCCACTCTCCCTCCACGTAAAAGAGGGTTCACTTCTCTCAATTAAACCTTCCCAATTCTTAATCCATTAGCATAATTGGTACTTAAGCATATAACCCAAATGGGTAGTAAGAAACGATTCTAAATAAAAATACTTTTTCAAAATTCAATTTTAAATGTTTTCACTACACTAAAATTGTACATTTTTAAAGATTCAAGTATTTGAATTAGGATTTGAGATTCAAAAGAAAAGTTAAAATTCAGATTCAAGATTTTTATTTGAGAAATATAGGACTCGATCCATCTTTAGTGTTAGTATAACAATAACTTATTCTAAACATTCATTAATAAATCATATTCAACAACTGCTTTTAGGCTTTTTTTAATTATGGATATTTAATTCTTTCTCCTGGGCTCCCTTTTATTTTTCTATTAATTATCTGGACACAGATGATAATTAAATTAAGTTCCAAAACCTTTTTCTGAGAGCAGTATACTATCTTGTAGACCCCCATTGATTTTTTATTTTATATCAAAGCAGCTTCCAATCAATTTGGCTCAAACATGTGTTAGGGGCACCATTGTCAGCAGGATACTCTAGTTTATACAGGATGCCAACATAATTTCTGAGGGCACCACAAGTTAATTTTGGCTCCCCCTTCCCCCAATTTTTTTTTAAAAGGCTTGGTTTGATTTGGAGTTTGCTTTTAATAAACATTTACACATTATGATACCTAAAAAATACGATACCTTGAAAACAATAAATGTCTGAATTCAACATTAGTACCATTTTATATTGTAATATTTATAGCTAATTTAAATGTTTCTCTAGGTGACAGAGTTTTTGCAAGAAGAGGTGTACCCCATCTTGGACCAATATAAGGGAAGAGTCAGCAAGCCAGTTACTTTGGAGATATAGTTGTTGTTCTCGGATTTATTTTGGGCAAATATGTGGGTATGGATGGATCCGAGTGTTTTTTGTTGTTCATCTATTCACCAAAAACAACTCACCATTCTAAGACTTTTCTAAAGATAGTCCTTCATTAATTTTCAAATGGATGTTTATTAAATTAAACATTGAAAGGAGATTATAAGGTCAAGGCCTACACATTTACCAGAAAACTGTAGGCCCCAAAATTCATAGTTAAAAACACAACAAAAGACATAATTATGAAATTTCCAGGGAATATCAGTCCACTTTGTCAGAAGAAGATTGTAAAACATAGACTGGACTATGGCAGCATGACTAGAGGTTGATCATGGTCACTTAGATCCTGTTGTTGCCTGTATCTTGAAACTAATTAACTAGAGGTTGAGCATGGTCACTTAGATCATGTTGTTGCCTGTATCTTGAAACTAATTGACTAGAGGTTGATTATGGTCACTTAGATCCTGTTGTTGCCTGTATCCTGAAACTAATTGACTAGAGGTTGATCATGATCACTTAGATCATGTTGTTGCCTGTATCTTGAAACTAATTGACTAGAGGTTGATCATGGTCACTTAGATCCTGTTGTTGCCTGTATCCTGAAACTAATTGACCATGATCAACCTCTAGTCATACTGCCATAGTCTAGTTTGTGCATGACCCTTTTCTGTCCTTTTATCCTACTTTCAATGTTTAGTTTAATACAGCTGTTTGGAGACATTTTTCCTTTGTAAACTAAATAGTACTAACTAAATGAATCAAATATTCTTAGTTTTTTTTATAAGGAATTATCTGATTGTAAGCTTTTTTTTTTAGTTGGATTAGATTGGCCATTCACCTTCGAAACTCAAAATGTATATTAATTTAGGGTGAAATTTATAAAAGGAATGTTAATAGGTAAGGGGTTGTTGTTTGATATAGTTTGTCTGTAACTTTGAATGTGGAAACATATGATTAGTGCCATAGGGGGGATTTTATATATTGGCTTAGACAAAAGTGCTAAGATTGTAGATATTATGAATGTAGCTATTATTTGTCAGGTTGAAAATAAATTAACCATTTTATTTTCATTAATATTTTGTTATATACTGGCATACCTCACTTTTCGACAAGTCACTCTTTCAACCCTTTTCAGTGATAACCAGAAACCATACATATGACACTGGCTGAAAGGAGCCTCTTGGGGATACGGTTGAGATGGTATGTTAATGTTGAAAGACTCAACATCAGTTTGCTGATACTCCTCTCTTCGGGATAATTAAGACGAGGAGGAAGCGTGAGAGACAAAGGGATTATAGTTTATAGTTGCTGGGATAAATAAAGAGAATATAATTCACAATTAAAATTTGTTTTATAAGAATATAGAGACTTTTCTAACCTTTCACTTGCTTATAAGTCAGGTTGTGCTATATAGCTGTCAATTTTGATAGATGCTATCAAAACCTATAAAATAACACAATATAGTCTTAAGCCTTATTATTACTTTTAACTGAGGAAGATGAAACCATTGAAGTATGTGTAAAAACTAAAAATATTTGTTAGTGTTTTTACTTTTGTGTTTTATTTTCTAAGATTCATTCATATTTATTTAATTACATCTTAAAATAATAGTGCTTGGTACTTATTTATTTATATTTTATTATTAATTTCATTTGTTTACTTAATTAGCTATTTCTTATATAAAAAAATATAATTATTTTTTATAGCTATCACATTTTTCTGTCAAACACCCTTTTGGATTAAAGTATTTTTGTTAGGTTGGTACATTTTGCTCTATTATAAACGTTTTTCTTTAGTTCTTTAATTGTTTGATCTGAGAGTAGACACTCAGCACTGTGGCTTAACTCTATAAATTTACGGCAAACCCCTATCCGCCTGTTTTTGTTTCATAATATTCTATAATTATCTTAAATCACTCAGCTCCCAATTAAATACTGTAAAACAACATCAATATTGGCTACAAAGAACTTGTTTGTGTTTTATTAAAGGTGCTTCAAATTTAAATTCTTAAGAAAATCAATGCAAAGATTGTATATGTCTTGAAGTTTTAAAAAAAATGTTGAATTGTTCGACATTTTTATAAGAAATATCAAAAATAACTATTCAGTTAAATAATAATAAGTTTTATCACTTTCCTTTATTATAAAAATATTCAGTTAAATAAGATAATCAAAACTAAAATAACAATATAATATAAGAAATAAGAATCAAATAGCCAAAGCTATTATTTATGCTTTTTAGTGAGGATTACTCCATCTAGATATGATATTCTGAAACTTGAAAAATGACACCTGGACACGGGAATCGAACTCGGGACTTTTAGCTTATTATGCAGTATGCAGTAATAAGCCAACTACCGAGTCAAAGGTGGCTACGTTATCTGATAGCTTGTGATCTTAATAAAAAAATCATACATTTGTAGCCGACGATTTCTTCACGTCCATCATGGACTCTGCCTTAAAATATGAATGAAGAGTGACCCTTGGAAGGGGACAATTCCTGGACAGCTCAGTGGTTAGAGCATTGGCGTACTAAGCCAAAGGTCCCGGGTTCGTTTCCCCTTTCCAGTTGTCATTTTTCAATTTTCAGAATATAGTATAAAATGAAATTCAACAAGTTTTATGGGTGGGGATGCATTCATGTGTGTGTGTGTGTGTATGTTTGTGTGTGTGTGCACTCTATTTAAGTATTAAAAAATAATACATTTTCAATTATTTGTTTACCAATAAACATTTCAATTAAAGAATTTAATTATCTAGTCTATGGATTAATGCAACATTATATTTAAATGAATCTCTAGTAGGAGGAAGATTAGTTTCATATACTTGGTTGTTAGGACTAAGGACTAGATATAAAAACTCACGCACATATTGTTTTTTTTTAAAATATATATTTTGTTGCCAATTTCATGAAATAACAATTTATTCATCAAAGAGTTTTTTGTCTAGAAAATATTAAAATAAAACATTATAAGACATATTATGAGTTATGACAGCAGTTTGTAAAAGTATTGATACACATTATTACAGTAAAATACAGACACCTTTAATAAATACACATTTGAACATAAAGTACAAGTTTATTACAATGTGGGACAACTTATTAGTTGCCTGTACTTATTAATGCAACGGTTGCAAGCGCACATATTTAATAGTTTTCATCTTTATACCCTTCTGGTGTTATCAGAAGCTCTTAAAGCTAATCCAAACAAAGTGTACCAATGATATTTTATCACGTTTTAATTCGAATATCAAATTTAAAACCTTTTACTTTTGACAGAAGTTTCACAAAACATTAATTGTTAAGAAATGTAACTTTTAAAAGCTCCCTCTTTTTTATGTGTATTTTAAATCGCCTATTACAAAATTTTATATTAAAAAATATGCCTATTCTTAGATAAAACAGTGATAGATTTATTTACATATTATGTAATGTTAATATTATAAACATTACATTACCTATAGGTTATTTTACATATAAACATTTTATTTCATGTTTAATGTACTTTTATTACAATAATCTGCACATTTACTCAAACAAGATCATAAATTACATCGAATTAAATGTTATTTGTGGCATTGTTTGGACATACACTTCAAGTTATTGCTTAATGATATTAAACACAGTTTTATAAGATTAATTTTGTGAATGATTGTGTGTACTATTACATGAATATTTGAAAGTTTAGACTAAATCACAGTTAGTCGCTTATTGACAAGTCACATTCTTAGCAATGAGTATCTATTTACCACATTATTGTTGACCAAATAACTTGTAATCAAGAATAAGAAGATACTTGTTACTTGAGATTGAGAATAATATCACAGTAATCATTATGAATATACAATAAACGTGGCATCAACGAAGATAGTAAGAGTTATAGCTAAGCCTCAAAAAATAGTTTAATGGACGTCATTTACAACAAATGGAAATATAAATATGTTTAGTATGAATCCAGACAAAGAAACTTAAATATATAATAAAGAAAAAAATCCTAATTTTTTTAGAAGCATGCATGGCTAAAATATTCTTATGAAAAAGTAAATAAAATGACACATTTTAATTTAATACATGAGAGGAGTTTTATAATCTCATATCACAAAATATTTCAACTTTCAAATTAACAAACAATAACCTAACTCGGGGAAAATATAAAGTAGAGGAACAAAAACTTAGTAAAATAAGGGTACCTGTGGTGATAAAGATAGGTAGGCTTACTTACAAAGAAGATAAATAAAACTTTAAAATTTTAGTGGATGGATACTATAAAAAATAATACACATGTGTCAAAGAAAATAGTAACAGAAATTATGTTTATAATAATTTAATTAATAGTCATATGTTTTAGAAGATCTAGAAAACATTAAGAAAGAAAGTAAAAAATGAAAATGAGAATAAAGGGAGACACTGAGTTGGATAATATATAGAAGAGTATATAGAGGAATATTAATGAAATATATTATTAAAGAGGTTCATACATAGAGAAAAAGATGGGAGAGGGAAGCTTTTATGTAACGATTCAAAAAATGTAATAAATAGGGACACATTTTAAGAATAAATAGGTATAAACAAAAATACAAAGAAATGTAAGATTGAGTAAAGAAGTGAAACTACATTGAAGTGTTAAAAAAGACTGACAGAAAACTTAAATAAACACCTTATAAAGGTCACAATAGAAGATGTACTGTGAAAATAAAAGGCAATAAATCCAAGGTGGAAACTAGGAAATATTTAACTAAGAAGAAATTAATAGATAATTGACCTATCTAAACCAAGATTAACATTAATGATAAAAAGATACAAAAGAAAGAGAGAGAAAATTTAATCAAAATACAGATTAGTAAGAAAAAAGGTAAAATAAAATTTTGGTTTCAAAGAGGTAAAAGCTTTATGTTTAGAATACCATGGGGTTAATAAATTAAAGACTAAAATATTCAAAAATGTGGAAGAATTAAGTGTGTGTGCGAGAAAGGAAAAGGTTGTAAAAAGAGAGAGAGAATAAACATTCATAAAGTCAAAAAATAACATGTGTGAGAGGGCAAATTTTAATTGAAAGAGAAGAAAAACTTTCAGAAAGTCTAAGAATAAGAACATATGGTGAGGAAAGGCAAGTGTTAAATAAAGAGAGAGAAGGAGATACAAATTCAGAAACGTAAATGAAAAGAATATATGGTGATAAAGAGGAAAATTGAAATAAAAAGACAGAGAAAGATAATTATATTATAAAGAGAAAGAACAAAAACATATTGTGGAAAGGGAAATTTTAAATAAATAAAAGAAATATTCAGAAAAGTCAAAGAATAAAAACATGTAGTAAGAAAGTAGAAAATTAAAATAAAGAAAAAGTGAGAGGAGGAACATATTTAAAAAGATAAAGATTAAAAGCATGTGTTGAAAAAGGGAAAGATTGAAAAAAAAGGGTGAAATATATTGAGAAAAAGAGTAATATTCAGTAAAATGAAATAATAACATGGTGAGAAAGGACAAGTTTTAAATAAGTTGAAAATAAAATAAAAATATTCAGAAAAGTCAAAATAAAAGCTTGCGGACAGAACGAGGAAGATTGAAATAGAGAAAAACTAGAATATTCAGAAAAATCAGAATTATTCATAAAACTGTAATAATAAGAACAAATGATGAGAAAATATGATTTTAACAAAGGGAGAGAGAAGATAATTATTTAAAAAAATAATGAAATACTAAGAACATGCAGTGATAAAGGGGAAGATTGAAATAAAGAAATATATTCAGAAAATTGATAGTACAAGAATATTTGGCGAATAAGTAGAAGCTCTAAATAGAGATATAGAAAAATAAAAATATTTAGAATTGTGAAATAATAACATTTCACTATATATTAGAAGATTGAAATAAAGAAAAAAAAGGAAGAAAATATTAAATGAAATAAAAGAATAAGGTCATTTAACAATAAAGTGGAAGATTAGGCTAAATGGTAAATTACATAATCAGAGTTTAAAAAAAAACCTTATGGGGAGAAAATCTAAGTTTAAAATAAGGGTAAAGATGAAAAATAAAAAATAAAAACTTTTGGTGAGAATATAGAAGAATGAAATAAAGAGATAGAAAAAGGAATGAGTTTACAAATCTGAAATAGTAAGAACATTTGGAAAGAAAGACGAAGATTGTAATTAAGAAAGAAATGAAGAAAATTGTTATTATTGGCACTGGGTCTTACTACCCGCGGGTTGCACACACTTACGGTAATGTGTAATGGTAGGGTGATTGTGAGATGAAATGGAGGACCTACAGTTTAACGTGGGATCTGAACCACGATGGAGGCCTGGAACTCGACACATTTACAAGTGGTGATTAATACAGGTCTTGTCAGAGGTAAAGGAAGGATTTGACAATCAGGTAAATCTGTGCCGTGGCCGAGGATTGAACCCGAGACCCGCAGCACAGAAGTCTGATACCTCACCCCTAAATCGTCAGGTCACTATGAAGAAAATTCTTAATAGAATTTAAGAATAAGAACATATAATAGGTAAGTGGTTGATTGAAATAATGATTATGAGGAATATTATCAAGTTAAAGAATGAAAACTTTTAGCAAGAAAGGAGAAGATTGAAACAAGGAGAGAGAGGAAGAAAAATATTAAGAAAATAAACGAATAAGAACATAACTTACGGTAAAAAAGTGAAAGATTGAAATAAGGATTAAAAGGAAGATACATATTCAGAAAAGTGATAGAATGAAAACATTTGGCAAGAGAGTATAGGATTGAACTAAAGAGAGAAAGGAAAAGAAAAATATTTAAAGATATGAAATAATAAGAAATTTTGTGAGAAAATAGAAGACTAAAATAAAAAAGATAGATAAATAATAAGAAATTGATAAAATAGAATATATGGTAAGAAAGTGTAAGATTGAAATAAGGTTAAAAAGGAAAATACAAATTCAGAAAAGTGATGTAATAAAACATTTCATGACAGGCGAAAATAGAAATAGAGTAAAGAAATCCAATATTAAAATTATTATGAAAATTACAAGTATTTAACATATAGTGAGAAAGTGGAAGATTAAAATAGGGATGGAGAGGAAAATAAATATTACGAAAGTGGAAATGAATAAGAACATTTAGTGTAAAAGAGAAGATATAAAAAAAGAAAGAAAAATCAGAAATGTGGAATATAAGGAAAGAACATATAGAAATAGGGAAAAAATATATAGAAAAAGTTAGAATAGTAATATTGAAAGAATTAAATATTGAAATAAATAGAGAGAAAGAGAAATTAAAAAAATATTTAGAAATGTGATCTAATAAGAACGTTTTACAGGAAAGAATAAGATTGAAAAAAAAAGCTTAATAATCTAAGCATGGTTATCATTAAGAGAGTGGATGCTTGAAATAAGGGTGAGAAATAAGGTAAATAATAATAAAAGTAAAAGAATTAAAACAATCTACAAATAAAGTGGAAAATTAAAGTAAATACACAGAGTTAGAGAAATAATTAGAAAATACAAAGGTTTAGAAAGTTTGGCAAGAAAGGTGATGATATACATTCAGAAACGTGAGGGATAAATAAGGTTTGGCCAGATAGGTAAAACTAAAATAAGAAGAAAGAAGGAAATTAATATTCAGAAAAGTAAAAGAATAACATTTGGCTAAAAAGACAAGATATAAATAAAAGAGAAAGGAAAAGAAATATTCAGAAAATTGAAAGAATTATAGCATTTGGAGAAAGGTAGTAAGATTTAAATAAATAAATATTATACTAAGAATATTATATTTAAAAAAAAGGTATTATTAGAAAAGGGAGTAATTAAATAAAAAAGAGGAATTTATTTATTGATAAAATAGAATTGTTTGGAATATTATTAAGAAGATTAAAAAGGAACAATATGAAACTAAACATCCGAAAAGGGAAATAACATTTGGTGAGTAAAAGAATACATAAATACAGATAGAGTAAAAAAAATATTAAAAGATATGAAAAAATTAAACACATGGTAGGAAAGTGGAAGGTTGAAATAAGCATAAAAAGGAAGATATGTAATAATAATAATAATAATAATAACGTTTGGCAAGAAAGTAGCAGATTGAAATAGAGAGAGAGAGAAATTATGATAAATATTTAGAAATGGGAAATGATTAAAACAGATGGTAATAAAGGAGAGGATTGAAATAAAATGGTGAGGAAGATTAATAAAAATAATAAAAAGATTAAAAATAATAAGAAATAAAGGACAATATACACCCAGAAAAGGGAAAAGAAGGAAATAAAGAGCAATGGGGAAAGAAAAAAAGTAGAAAATATAAACAATCAGAACATTTTACAAAAACGGTGATGATTGAATTAAGTAGAAAAAGGAAGATAAATATTAATAAAATAGAAAAATATACTACTAAAGAAGAAGGTAAATATTGAGAAAAGTGAACTAATACAAACATTTGGGAATAGGGGGTCAGATTGAAATTAGGAGATAGAATAAGATAAATGTTTGGAAAAGTAAAACAATAACAATATTTTGCTAAAAAGGGGGATATTGAAATAAAGAGACATGCGAAGAGAAATATTTAGAAAATAAAAATTATAAGAAGATGTTTAAAAATATATGAAGATAGATATCCAGAATAGTGAAAGAATAGAAACGTGTGTAGGAAAGAAATGATAGAAATAAAGAGGAATAAAAATACTTATAAAATGAAAAGAACAAAAACATTAGGAAAGAGACGGTGGTATTGAAACAATAAAACATACTAATAGAAATATTCAGAAATTTCAAAGAATTAAGAATATTTGATGGTAGGTAAAGAATGAAATAAAGAGAGAAAGAAAGCTAAATATTTATTTAGAAAATAGAGATATTAAGAATATGTGGCAAGATAGGATAATATGAATATTCAAAAAAGTGAATGATTAAAAACATTTGGAAAGTGTAAAATTTAAAAAAAAGGAAAGATAAGAAGGTAAATATTTAGAAAAGTGAAAGAATATAAACATTTGGTTAGAAAGGGGAAGATTGAAATAAAAAGAAAGCTGAAGAGAATTATTTAGAAAATGAAAATATTAAGACTATGTGGCAAGACAGATGAGGATAGCTATTCAGAAACAGTGAAAGAATAGAAACGTCTCTATAATTAATTAAATAAAACTTAAGAAAAAGAAAAATATTTAGAATATGAAAAAAATATAAATATTTGGAAAGAAAGGGTGGAATTGAAACAAAGAAATATAGTTATATAAATATTCATAAAATTGAAAGACTAAGAACATATGATTGAAAAGAAAAAGAATAAATTAACGAGCGAGAGAGAGAGAACTAAATATTTATTTTTAAAATAGAGATATTAAGAATATTTGGCAAGACAGGCTAAGAGTACATTTTCAGAAAGTTGAAAGAATACAACCATTCGGGTATAAGCGTTGAGATTGGAATTAAAATAAAGAGAAAGATAAACAGTTAATAAAGAGAGAGAATTAAAACATTTTATTATAAAGAGAAATTAAAATACATATAGAAAATAAAACTATTAAGTATATGTGGAAATAGGGAGGAAAATAAATATTAAGAAAAGTGAAAGAATAGAAACCGGTCTAAAAATTTGATAATTGAAATAAAGATAAAGTGAAAGAAGAATATTTAGAAAATGGAAGAAATAAAAATAATCGGAAAGAAAGGGTAGTATTGAAACAAAGAAGCATGCCAATATAAATATTAAAAAAATCGAAAGAAGAACATAAAACGGAAATACTGAATAAAAAACAGAGAGAAAGATAAATATTTATTTAAAAAATAAATATAGTAAGAATATGTGGCAAGACAGGATAATATAAATATTAAGAAATATGAATGAATAAACACATTTGGAAAGAAAGGGTAAAATTTAGATAAGTAAAGAGAATAAAAACAATATTTGATAAAGTGAAAGAATGAAAACATTTGGCTAGAAGGGGGAAGATTGAAATAAAGGTGAGATGAAGATAGATATTCAAAAGAGCGCACTAGTAGAAACGTGTATTGAAAAGGTTTTATTTAAATGAAGAAAAAGAAATATATTTAAAAAATGAAAATAATTTAAACAATTGTAAAGAAAGGCTAGTATTAAAACAAATAAACTTACTTAAAAAATGTCAGATAATTGGAGGAATAATAACTTATAATGGGAAAGGGAAAGAATTAATTAGACATAGAAAGATACATATCTATTTATAAAATAAAAATATGAAGAATATGTGACAAGTCAGGATAAGATATATATTTTAAAAATGAATGCATTAAAACATTTGAAAAAAAGTAAAATTTAAACAAGGGGAGAGAAGAAAATAAATATTTGGAAAGTAAAATAATGTAAACATTTGGTTAGAAAGGGAAAGATTGAAATAAAAAGAAAGATATAAAGTAATATTAAGAATATGTTTCAAGAAAAATGAATATAGTTATTCAAAAAAGTGAAAGAATATAAACGTTCTAAGGAAAGAGATTCTTGAAATAAAAAGTAAGAAAATGAGAAATATTTAGAATATAGAGGGATACATTTTCAGAAAAGATAAAGAATACAAACATTTGGGAATAAGAAGTGAGATTGCAATTTGGAAAATAATTAAGACAAATATTTATTAATGAGAAAGAATACAAATATTTGGCTAGAAAGAGGAAGATTGAAATCAAGAAAGAAATTAATTTTTTTTAGAAAAAAATATGTTAGAAAGAAGGATGAAGATAAATATTCAGAAAATTGAAAGAATAAAACCTGTATAAAAAGGCAATGATTGATATTAAAAAAAATATATATACATATATTTACTAATATACATATATTCAGAAAATTGAAAGAAGAGGAACAAATTATGGAAAACTGAAAAAGTGAAATAAAGAAAGAAAGATAGCTATTAATTTAGAAAATTAAAATATTATGAATATGTGGCAAGACGGGATAATTTAAATATTAAGAAAAGTGAGAGACTAAAAATATTTGGAAAGAAAAGGTAAAAGTTAAATAAGTAAATATTCAAAAAACATATTTATAAAAGTGAAAGAATATTAATATTTGGCTAGAAAGGGAAAGATTGAAATAAAGAAAGAGACGAAAAGAAATAATAATAATAAAATAAAATTATTAAGACTCTGTGGCAAGACAGATGATGATAGATATTCAGAATAGTGAAGGAATAGTAAAGTGTCTAAGAAAAGGTTTGATTGTAATAAAGAGAGAAAATAAATGAAAATAAAAATATAAACAATTGTAAAGAAAAGAAAAATATGGTATTGAATCGAAGAACTTATTAAATAAAATATTCAAAAAATTGAAAGAATATAAAGAAAGAGACAAAAAAAATTCTTTAAAAGAAAGTTGAAGATAGATTCCTGAAAAGTGAAATAATAGAAACGTGTCTTGAAGCAAGATGATTGAAATAAAGAGAAAGGAATATATTTAGAAAATGGTAAGAATATATATATTTTTTTTGGCAAAGGTAGAGACGTATTAAAACAAAGAAATATTCAGTAAATTGAAAGAATAATAAAATATGATGAATTAGTAAAATAATTAAATAAAGATAAAGAGAGAAAGATAAATATTTATTTAGATAATACAATTTTTAATAATATTTGGTAAGACAAGATAAGATAAATTTTTAGAAAAGTGAAAGAATACAAACATTTGAGAATAAAAGGTGAAATTGGAATTAAGATAAAGATAAAGTAAATATTTAGTAAAGTGAAATAATTAAAACATTTTAATAGAAACGGAAATATTGAAATAATTAAAGAGATGAAGAGAAATATTTAGAAAATGAAAATATTAAGAATATATCAAGAAGGATGAATATAGATATACAGAAAAGGGAAAGAATAGAAACGATCAATCAAAAAAGATGATTGACAGAAAAATAAAGAAGAAAACAAATATTTAGAAGATGGAAAAAATAAAAGCAATTGCAAAGGAAAGGTAGTATTAATACAAAGAAACATACTAGTAGAAATACTCATAAAATTGAAAGATTTAGTACTTACGATGAAAAAGGAAGAAAATGAAATAAAGAAAGAGAAAGAGAGAGATTAATTATTTAGTCAGAAAATAAAAATAATAAGAATATGATGTAAGATAGGATAGTATAAATCTTCAGAAAAGTGAACAAATAAAAACAATTGAAAAGAAGGGGTACGATTTAAATAAGGATAGAGTAGGAGAGAAATATTTGTAAAATTGAAATATTAAAAATATTTGCCTAGAAAAAGGAATATTGAAATAAAGAGAGAAGTGAAAAGAAATATTTATAAATTGAGATTGATTGAAAGAATGATATTGAAACCAAGAAATACAAGATTAGAAAAATTTGAAAGAATAAGAACATAACAGGATGGATAATGAAAATATTAGGAGTATATGGCAAGCCAGAATAAATACTAAAAAAAACTGAACGAATAAAAACATTTGGAAATAAAGGGTAAGATATAAATCAGGAAAGAAGAAGCGAAATATATAGAAATCTTAAAGAATAACAACATTTTGCTTGAAAGATAAATATTGAAAGTTATAAAGAAATTAAGAAAAAATCTAGAAAATAAAACTATTAAAAAAATGTGTAAAAAGGATGACAATAAATATTCAGAAAAGGGAAAGAATAGAAAGGTTTATAGAAAAGGGACTATTGAAATAAAGAAAAAGAAAGAAAGTAGAATTTTAAAAGAATGAAAACAATTGTAAAGAAAGGGTAACAAATAAACTTACCAATAAAATATTCCAAAAAGTGAAAGAAAAAGAACACATAATGGATAAGGGAAAGAATTGAATAAAAAGGGAAAGAAAGCCAAAAACATATTTAGAAAATAAAAATATTAAGAATATCTGGCAAGACAAGATAAGTTAAATATTCAGAAAAGTCAAAATACAAACTTTTGGGAAAAAGTGATGAAAATGAAACTGGGAGGAAGAGAACAATAGCTATCAAAAAGATGAAGAAAAAAAATGTTTGCTAGAAAGAGGAAGATCGAAATAAAAGAACAAGAACTTATAATGATAATGAAATAATAAATTAATAAAAAAGGCCTAACATAAATAAGATAAATAAAGATGTCAAGAGATATATTTAGAAAGTAATAATATTCAAAATATATGCCAAGAAAGATGAAAATAGATATTCAGAAAAGTGACAGGTTAGAAACGTTCTTAGAAAAGGTATTATTGAAATAAAGAAAAAGAAAAATATTTAGAAGATGGAAAGAATAAAAACATTTGGATATAAAGTGTAGTAATGAAATAAATAAAGATACTAAAAGTAATATTCAGAAAATTTAAAGAACATAGAAAGTATGATGAAAAAGGGAAAGAATTGTTTAGAAAATAAAAATATTAAGAATATGTGGCAAGAAAGGATAAGATAAATATTCAGAAAAGTGGAGGAATAGAAACATTTGAAAAGAAAGGGTAAGATTTAAATAAGGAGAAAGAAGTTATTTAGAAAATTGAAAGAATAAAGACATTTAGCTAAAAAGAGGAATATTGAAATAAATAGAGCAATGAAAATAAGTATTTAGATAATAAGATATTAAGAATATATGGCAACAAAGTTGAAGATAAATATTCAGAAAAGTGACAGAATAAAAATGTTTCTAGATAAGGGATGATTGAAATAAAGATAAAGTGAAATAATAATATTAAAAATGGAAAGAATACAAATATTTGGAGAGAAAGGGTAGTATTGAAACAAAGAAACATAACCATATAAATATTTAGAAAATTGAAAGAATAGGAACATGTGAGGAAAAAGGGAAAATAATGAAATAAAGAGAAAGATAAAAATTGTATTTATAAAATAGAAATATTGAGAATATGTAGCAAGACAAGATAGGATAAATATTAAAAAATTGTACGAATAAAAGCCTTTGGAAATAAAGGATAAGATTGAAATAATGGAAGATAAAAAGAGAATTATTCATGATGTTGAAAGTATAAAAACCCTTAGCTAGAAAGGGGAAGATTGAAATAAAAATATAGAAAAAGAGGAATATTTATAAATTTAAAATATTTAGAATATTTGTCAGGAAAGATGAAGATAAATGCTCAGAAAAGTGAAAGAATAGGGACGTGTCTGGAAAAGGTAGGATTGAAAAAAAGAGAAAAAAAGAGAGGAAGTGAAATATTTAGAAAATGAAAAGAATAAATACATTTGGGAAGAAAGGTTAGTATTTAAACAAAGAAACACATTGATACTTTTATTTAGCACCACGTCTTACTACCCTTTCGTACTATGCGCTTAAGTATTTATTACGCTAATGGCTAATGGATTAGGAATTGGGATGGTTGAAAATAGAGGAAGTGAACTCGCGTTTGCGTGGATAGAGAGAGGAAAACCGTTTAGTAAACCCCCAATTCACCCGAGTGAGATTTGAACCTCGATCTCCCCGTCCTCAGCAGTCTAGCTCAATACAAAACTAGCATATTAGCTGACTACGCCACCAAGCTGGGTAAAAAACACAGTAATAAAATAGCTATTCAGAAAATTGAAAGATTTAAATCATACAATGGAAAGGGGGAATAATGAACTAAAGAGAGAAAGATACAAATTTAGGAATGTGAAATATTAAGAAAAAAAATTAAGTGAGAAAGCAAAAGAGAAGAAGAAAAATATTTAGAAATGTGAACTAATAATAACAATTGTCGAGAAAGAAAAATATTTTTAAAAAAAAGCATAACAATGTTTAGAAAATGTAGAAATGATAAATCTCAAGAAAGTTAAATATTTAAATAATGGTAGAGAAATATAAATATTCAGAAAATTGGAAGATTTTAAACAATTGACGAGAAAGGGGAAAAATGACATAAGAAACAAGAGTAATAAATACTGTCGGAAAAAATAAGAACACTTGTTGAGAAAGTAGATAGTATACCTATTACAGACAGAAAGAAATAGAAATAATTTGACAATATAAATATAAAGAACGTTTGGCTAGAAAGGGGATGATAAAATATCAAGAAACGTGAAAGAATAGATACATTTGGCTGATTGAAAAATTGGAAGATTGAAATAAGTAGAACGAGGAAGATAAATATTCAGAAAAATGAAATAATACAAAAATTTGGAGAGAAAGAAAAGATTGAAATAAAGAAACAGTATAATAGAAATATATAGTGAATTAAAGGATTAAGAGTTTATTCTTCTAAAGTGGAGTAATTGAATACAAAGGAGAAAGTTACATTTGAAAGAAATGAATGATTAAAAACATGGGCCGGAAGATTAAAAATAAGAGAATGAGGAAAGTAAGAATTTAGAAAAGAGAAACAATAAAAACATTTTGCTGAGAAAAAGACGATTGAAATAATAAGAGAGAGGAAAATAAAAATAAGTAGAAATGAAAGATTAAAACATATGGTTAGAAAATTGTTGAGTGATATAAGAATATACATATTTATAAATGTAAACAATAAAAATTTTAGGTGAGAAAATAGAATATTGAAATAAAAAGAGAGAAATTATAATAAATATTTAAAAATATGGAATAATAAAAACAAATTGTGCGAAAGGAAAAGATTGAAATACAAATAGAAAGGAAGAATAAGAAAATGAATTAAACGATTTAAATTAATAGAAAGAGGAAAACCTACATTCAAAGAAATACAGAGCAAAAGGAATAGAAATAATTAAAAATAAATAAAATAGGAACATTTGGTAAGAAAGATAATAATTGAAATAAGTAAAAAGTAGAAGATAAATATTTATAAAATACAAATATTAAGGATATTTGGAAAGACTGGAAAGGATAATTATTCAAAAAAGTGAACAAATAAAAACATTTGGAAAGAGAATTTAAGATTGAAATAAGGAGGGAGGGAGACAGATGGGGGAGGGGGAGAGAGAATAAAATATATAGAAAAACTAAAAGAATAAAAACATTTGGATAGAAAGAGGAAGATTGAAATAAAGTGTGAGATAAAGATAAATTTTCAGAAAAGCGAAAGAATAAAGCCATTTGTCTAGAAAGTGAGAAGATTTGAATAAAGAGAGAATAAGAAAAATATTTGTCAAAAAAAAGTAGTTAAATATTTAAAAAAATGAAAGAATAAAATGATTTTTGTAGAAAGCTGAAGATTGAAATCAAGAAAGAGAGAGAGAGAAAGATAAATATTTAGAAAATAAAAAAATAAGAATATGTGGTAAGAAAGGTTAATGGAGATAATATTCAGAAAACTGAAGGAATAAAAACTTGTTTCGAAAAGGAAAGCTTGAAATAAAATAAAAGAGGGAAATAAATGTTTAGAAAATGGAAAGAATACGAACACTTGGTGAATAATAGAAAGTCGAAATAATAGAGAGAAGAAAAATATTCAGAAAAGCGAAATAATAAGAACACATTTCTAGAAATGGAAACATTAAACATAAGAAGATGAATATAAGTATTTAGGAAATCAATAGAGTAAGAAACTTTTTACATTTCATATAGGAGAAAATTAAAATAAAGTTTAAGAGTAAGATAAATATTCATAAAAATAAAATAAAGAACATATTAATGTAGAAGATTGAAATAAATAAAGAGGAAAAAAGGAAGAAAAACATTGAAATGTAAAATCATAAGAAAATTTGATGAGAAAGGAAAATACTTAAATAAAAACGAGGGAAATAAAAACAATTATAAAATGAAAGAATAGTGACCAATAACAAGATATTGGTTGATGGAATAAGAATAAAGAAGATTGATTATAAATATTCGGAAAATGACATAATAAAAACATTTGATGATAAATTGGAGAATTGAAATAAAGAAAAACATAAATAGAAATATTCAAGAAATTGACATGATAAAAACATCTAGTGGGAAAATGGAAGATTGGAATAGAGATGAAGAGGAAGATAAAATGTCAGTAAAGTGAAAGAAAAAAATTGGTGAAAAAGAGAAGATAGAAATAAGATAATGGAAGAGAAATATTTGAAAGGGTGTAAAAAAGAAAATGTGTTTAGAAAGAGAATAATAAAAATAAAGAAGAAATGGAATATAATATTCAGAAAATCAACAGAATAAGAATAAATGTTCAGATAAAGGAAGATTAAAAAAGAAAATTTCCTATACATATTCACATAAATTATAGAATAGGAACATTTTGCTAAAAAGTAGAAGAAAGGAAAATAAAAATATTTAGGAATGTTAAATAATACCACTTGGCGAAAATGGAGATGAAAAAGATAAGGAGAGATACATATTTAGAAAATGAAAGAAAAAGGACAAATATAAATAAAGCTGAAAATTGAAATAATAATAGGGTGGAAGACACATATTCAGAAAAGGAAAGAATAAAAACATTTGGTGAGAAGGGAGGCTTGAAGCAAAAAAACAACAATCAAGTTGTAGAAAAATTACTCAGAAATTGAAAGAAAAAGAACTTGTAATGATAAAGTGGAAGATTGCAATAAGGAAAGAGAATAAGAGTGTAATTTAAATAGTATTATTAAGATAATGTAGCAAGAAAGGAGGAAGATATTTATTCAGAAAAATTAAAGAATAAAAACATTTGATTGAAGAAAGTAAGATTGAAATAAAGAGATAGGTATAGGAAAAGCAAAATTTAGAAAATGGAAAAAATACAATAAATAAATAGGAGGATTAAAGAGGAAAATAAATATTCAGAAAGGGGAAAGTATAAGAATATTTGATGAGAAATATAATATTTAAATAAAATGATAAAGAGAGAAGAAACGCTATTTATAAATGTAAAATAAAATTTGTTGAAATAAAGGAACAGAGTAATATAACTATTCATTAAATTAAAATAATGAAAACATATCGTATAAAAATACAAGATTGAAATAAGGATGAAAAGGAAGATTAATATTTAAAAAAAATGAATGCATAAGAACATTTGGCGAGAAAAAAAATAGAGTGTGGAAGGGAAATATTAAAAAAATTGTATAATAAGAACATGTGTCAAAAAAGAGAGAGATAAAAATAAAGAAGAAGGGGAAATTAATGTTCAGAAAATCAGCAGAATAAGAAATGTGTTAATATAGAGGAAGATTGAACTAGAGAGAAAGAGTAAGATAAATATTCATAAAAATGAAAGAATAAGAACAATGGGCAACAAAGTAGAAGAAATAAATAAATAAGTATTTATAAGTGTTAAATAAGAACATTTGTCGAAAAAATAGAAGATTTAATTAAAAAGATAAAGAAGAAAAATATTTATAGAATTAAAGAATACCAATAATGACAAGAAAGTTGAAGATAAATATTCGTAAAAGTGAAAGAATAAAAACATTTGACTAGAAAGTTGAGGATTTAAATAAAATAAACAGAGTAATGGAAATATTAAGAAAATTAAAAGACAAAGAACATAATGACGTGAAAATTTAATAGTGGAATAAAGATGTAGAGGAAGATATCACTACATTAAAGTGGATTAAAAATAATAGCCCCTATTTTATGAGAACGTGGAATATTGAAACAAAGAAATAGAGCAGGTAATTGAAATATTCAGAAATTGAAAGAAAAATAACGTCTAGTGAGAAAGTGGAAGAGTGAAATAAAGAGGGATATAAAGAGTATTACTTAGAAAATAGAATGATTAAAATCATATAGCAAGAAAGAGTGAAAAAAATATTCAGAAAAAATTAAGAATAAAAATATTGGGTTGAAAGGGGTAGCTCTGAAATAAAGAGATATAGTGAAATAAATATTTAGAAAATGGAATTAAAACATTCAGTGAGAAAGGGTCGGATTTAAATGAAGAAACAGAGTAGGTTTTAGAAATATTAAGAAATTAAAAGAAAGGGAACGTATGAAAAGAAAGGGAAAGAATGAAATTCAAGAAAGAAGAGAAGAGTATTATTTGGAAAATAGAATTATCAATAAAATGTGACAAGAAAGGGAAAGTTAAATATTCAGAAAAGTTAAATTATAAAAACATTTTACTATAAAGTGAAATATTTAAATAAAAAGAAAGAGGAAAATTAATAATAATAAACTTAAAAGAATAAGATACATGAATAGGAAGATTAAAATAAACATAAGTATTAAGAAAAGAGAAATAGTAAACACATTTGGTTAAAAATAGAAGCTCGAAATAAACAGAAAAAGAAAACTATTTTTAAACGTGAAATAAAGTTGTATATAAATATAGAGAAAAGGAAGAATGTTTACGAATGTGAAATAGGCCTAATACCATTTGGGGAGAAAGAGAAAAACTTAAATAAAGAGATAGAAAGAAGGAGAAATATACTTAGAAAATCAAAATAAATTAAGTTTAATTTTGAAATAATGGTAAAGAGGAAAATAAATATTTAGAAAGGGAAAGAATAAAAACCTTTCGAGAAAAATATAATATTGAAATGAAGAGCGAAAGAAATATACAGAGAAATGACATGATAAGAACGTCTTTCTAGGAAAGGGTAAAATAAGCAAGAATAGGAATATAAATATTCATAAAATCTACAGAATAAGAATATGTATAAAGATAAGAGAAGATTAAATACAGAGAAAGAGGAAGGCAAATTTTCAGAAAATTGAAATAATAAAAAAATATGTTGAGAATGTAGAAGAATGAAGTAAAGATAGGAAGAAAACAATTATAATATTTGGCGAGAAAGGAAGAGAATGACATTAAGAAAGAGAGAGAGAAAAGTGAAACCAAAAGAACATTTTTCTAAGAAGGAGATGATTAAAATAATACGACAAAAGATGACAAAAAATATAAAATGAAAGGATAAGGATTAATAGCAATAACATGTAGGATTAAATAATGGTAAAGAGGAAGATAAATGTTCAAAAAAAGAAATCACTGAAAACATTTGACCATAAAGAGGAAGAATGAAATAAAGAATCAGAGAATGATAAATATTTAGAAAATAGTATGATTAAGAACATGCGGTAAGAAAGGGGAAGATAAATATATTCAGTAAAGAGAAATGATAAACACATTTGGCTAGAAAGTGGAAGATTGATATAAATAAATAGAGAAAAGAAGAGAAATATGTAGAAAATTTAAAGATTACGAACTTTAATAGGGATTTTAAACTTAAAGATAAAGAAGAAATAACTATTCAGAAATTGGAACTAATAAAAAAATTGGTGAGAAAGAAAAGATTTAAATAAATAAAGAGATAAATTTTTTTATAAATGTGAATTAATAAGAACATTTTAAGAGATCGGGGAAGATTCAATTAAAAACTGATATAAATAAAAATGGGAATAAAATGAAAGAATAATAATAATCGCAACAAAGTTGAAGGTTGAATTAAGAATACAGTGGAAGAAAAATGTTCAGAAAAGTGAAAGAATAATAATATGTTTCAAGAAATAAAAGATTGAAATAAAAAAGAGAGAAAGGTTAATATTTAAAAAATGTAAAAACAAGAACATGTTAATTTAATGTAATATTAATTTAAATATTAAACTGTAAAATGGTTTCATGGAAAAAACTGAGCTGTAGAGTAGAATGAAAAATAGAAAATGAGAAACAGAGTTGATAAAAATGCCAATGAGAAGATCACCTTCTAAGTAATTCAACTTAATATTATGTAATGACATATAAATATAAGGCGGTGAATAATAATGTTATATAGAAAAAGATAAATAAAATTAGAAATTGTTAGTTTGGTAAAGAAAACAGAAACCATGTATGTCAGAATTAGTGAATCTATATATATATATATATATATATATATATATTAATTATTATAGTTTCAGTTAGCAAAGGAACTAAGGCTAAAACCACATGCCAAGTTTTGAACTAGTAAATTTACTCCGTCGTTAGTAGAAACAAGTGTTAAAATAGTTTTAATAAATATTTTTAACTACATAGGGACTCAGAATATTAGTAAGAGCATACACTTAATTTGCCCAAAGTTTATTGTTTTCATAGTATAATCTTTCATGGTAAGTTTGATACCTTTCAGGGCAAAAAAAGTGTATATCTCAACCATTTTTGGCGACCATGACAACATTTTATTTTTAACCACTTAGTGGTTATTATCAATATCTCACCATATTTTGTTTTATTTAGCATACCAATTCAAATATATCATGAACCCTAACATTTCATGCTTTCTTTACTTCTTATAGAAGCTACATGAAATATTGTTGAAACTTTCACATATCAAAATTAGTAAGTTTCATACCACACAAGTTTTTCTCTTCTTGTAGCAATTTCTTCTAACTTGTGACCACAGCTCTTCGAGGTATTTGCCAGAATTGTTCCTCCAGAGTCTTAAATTACCTTTCTACACCCTTGATCATTTTTATAACTGACAAAGAGTTTTAACTAGTATCCATAACTTTATGAAAAATTTTAAGATCTTCGCTATGTTCTATTGGCTATTAACATCAATATTAACGTGACAGAAACAAATAATTAAACTAAACTAAGTTATATACATCAAGAAATATTATACATAAAAATAATGAAAGTAAAGAAAAAAAAAAAAAGAAAATAAAGAGATCTGTAGACTTCAAGAAAAACAAGACAGAAAAAGGATAAAAATGTATAGAATTATAGACATCAAGATAAACTAGATAGAAAGAAAATAATAATGACGAGAGTTATAGACACCAAGAAAAACTTCACAGAAAGAGAATGAAAACAAAAATAACTATAGACTTTAAGAAAAACTTGACAAAAAGAGAATTAAAATAAATAGAACTATAGACTTTGAGAAAAACTTGACAGAAAAAGAATGAAAATAATTTTTTTATAGACATCAGGAAAATCTTGTCAGAAAGATAACTAAAATAAAGAGAAATATAGATATGAAAAAAAACTTGACAGAAATGGAATGAAACAAAGATAAATATAGACATTAATAAAAACTAGACAAAAAGATAATGAAAACAAAGATATATGTATGGACTTCAAGTCAAACCATATAAGAAGATAATTAATTATATTAAATAGAGATGTATACACTAGGAAAAACTTGACAAAAACAGAACGAAAATAAAGAAAGTCATAGACATCAAGACAAGCTAGACAGAAAGAAAATGAAAATAAATAGAGTTATTGACCAAAAGAAAATGATAATAAAGAGAGTAATAGACATCAAGAAAAACTTGACAGAAATAGAATGAAAATAAAACAAGACAGAAATTGCATTAGATTTAACAGAGCTATAGGCATTAAGAAAAGCTTTAAAGAAAGATAGTGAAGATAAAGAGAACTATAAACCTCAAGTAAAAATAAGAAATATAATTAGATTAAAGACCGATAAAGAAAAGTTCGACAGAAAGTAACTGAAAATAAAGAGAGTTTTAGAAAACAAGAAAAAATTGACAGAAAATAAAGGAAAATAAATGAGGCTATAGATTTTAAGTAAAACAAAGCAGAAATGTAATTTAATTAAATGGAGTAAGATACATAAAGAAAAGCTTAACAAAAAGATGACTAAAATAAAGAAAGATATAAAATTCAAGAAAAACTTTAAAAAGAGAATGTAAAGAAAGAGAGCTAAATATATATCTAAGGTAAAACAAAATACAAGGATATTTATCTTAAAGGATGTTATAGTCTTCAAGATATAATGTTCAGATAAATAATGCTAATAAAGTATGTGTGGGAGTGAGAGAGAGAGAAAGAAAATTTAGAAATTATTGACAAGAAGAAAATTAAAATAGATAGACATCAAGTAAAACAAGAAAGAAACTCAATGAAAATAAAGAAAGTTATAGACATAAACGAAGTCCTAAGAGAAAGAAAATTAAGAGTTCTAGATTTAGATTAAATCTTGATATAAAGAGAATGTAAACTATGAGATCCACAAACCTCAAGTAAAACTAGACTAAAATATTATTAAATTAAATTGAAATATTGATAAAAAAATTGACAGAAAGATAATGAGAATGAAAACAAAGAGAGCTCTACACTTCAAGAAACACAGGACATAAAGAGAATGAAAATAAAGAGAACTATAAACATCAAGAAAAACTTGATCACACATAATGAAAATAAAGAGAGTAATAGCTATCAATAATAATTTGACAGGCAGAGAATTAAATTTAAGAGAGTTATAGATTTCGAGAAAAACTTGACAAAAATTGCTTTATAATAAAAAGATTTATAGACATCAAGAAATATTTAACATAAAGAGAATAAAAATAAAGAGAACTATAGACTTAAAGAAAAACAAGAAAGAAAAAAAATGAAAATAAAGAGAATTATAAAATTAGAAATACCAGACATAAAGAAAATGAAAATAAAGAGAGTTATAGAAATCAATAAATAATAGACAGAAAGAAAATGAAAATAAAGAGAGTTATAGACACATCAAGAAATACTAGACATAAAGAGAATGAAAATAAAGATAGTTATAGACATAAAGAAATATTAGAAAGAAATAGAATGAAAATAAAGATAGTTATAAACATCAAGAAAAATTTGATAGAAAAAGAATGAAAATAAAGAGAATTATAGACTTAAATAAATACAAGAAAGAAAGAAAATGAAAATAAAGAGTTATAAACACATCAAGAAATACTAGACATAAAAAGAATGAAAAGAAAGGGAGTTATGGACATAAAGAAATAATAGACAGAAAGAGAATGAAAATAAAGTGATATATAAACATCAAGAAAAATTTGATAAAAGAGAATGAAAATAAAGAGAACTATAGACTTAAAGAAAAACAAGAGAGAAAGAAAATGAAAATAAAAATAACTATAGACGTAAAAAAAAAGAAAGAAAATGAAAATAAAGAAAACTATAGAATTAAAGAAAAACATGAAAGGAAGTGAAAATAATTAGAATTAGAGACACATTAAGAAATACTAGAGATAAAGAGATTGAAAAGAAAGAAAGTTATAAACATCAAGAAATACTGGACAGAGAGTGATTGAAAAGGATGAGATTTATAGACATCAAGAAATAGTAGACAAAAAGAGAATTAAAATAAAGAGAGTTAAGACATCAAGAAAATTTGTATGGAAAGAGAATGAAAATAAATATAGCTATAGACTTAAAGAAAAACAAGAAAGAAAGAAAATGAAAATGAAAATAAAAAGAACCTTAGACGTAAAGAAAAACTGGAGAGAAAAGAATGAAAATAAATAAAGCTATACACATGAAAGAAAATTTGATAGAAAGCGAATGAAAATAAAATGAACTATCAAATTAAAGAAAAACAAGGAAAAAAGTGAAAATTATGAGAATTATAGACACATTAAGAAATAATAGACAGACATATATTTTAAAGAAAAGAGTTATAGACATCAAGAAATAGTATACAAAAAATGATTAAAAAGAGAGTTATAGACACGAAGAAATACTAGTCAGAAAAAGAATGAAAACAAAGAGCGTTATAAATTTAAAAAAATTGATTGAAAGAGAATGAAAATAAAGATAACTATAAACATAAAGAAAAACAAGAAGGAAAAAAAAGGAAAATAAAGAGAGTTATAGACATCAAGAAATACTAAACAGAAAAAGTATGAAAATAAAGAGAGTTATAGACATTAAGAAATAATAGAAAGAAAGAGAATGGAAATAAAAACCGTTATAGATATAAAGAACAACTTGATAGAAAGAGAATGAAAATAAAGAGAACTATAGAATTAAAGAAAAACAAGAAAGATAGAAAATGAAAATAAAAATACATATAGACATCAAGAAATACTAAAAAGAAAGAGAATTACAGACATCAAGACATAATAGACAGAAACAAAATGAAAATAAAGAGAGTTATAGACACATACATAAATATTAGACAGAAAGAGAATGGAAATAAAAAGAACTTAAATCTTAAAGAAAAACAATAAAGAAAATAAAGAGATTTATGGACATCAAGAAATAATAGACAGAAAGAGAATGAAAAGAAAGAGAGTTATAGAAATCAAGAAATAATAAACAGAAACAGAATGAAAATAAAGAGAGTTATAGACACATAAATAAATACTAGACAGAAAGAGAAGGGAAATAAAGAGAGTTATAGACATTAAGAAATATTAGACAGAACGAGAATAAAAATAAAGACGGTTATAAACATCCAGAAAAATTTGATATAAAAAAGAATGAAAACAAAGAAAACTATACTCTTAAAGGAAAACAAGAAAGAAAGAAAATTAAAATAAAGAAAGTTATAGACACATCAAGAAATACTAGACATAAAGATAATGAAAATAAAAAGGTTATAGACATCAAGAAATACTACTCATAAAGACAATGAAAATTAAGAGAGTTATAGACATCAAGAACTAATAAACCGAAAGAGAATGAAAATAAAGAGAATTATAAACATCAAGGAAAATTTGATAGAAATAAAATAAAATTAAAGAAATCTATAGAGTTAAAGAAAGACAAGAAAGAAAGAAAATTAAAATAAAGAGAGTTATAGGCACATCAAGAAAAACTATACATCAAGAGAATGAAAAGAAAGAGAATAATAGACATAAAGAAAAGTTTGATAGAAAGATAATGACGATAAAGAGAACTATAGACTTAAAGAAAAACAAGAGAGAAAGAAAATGAAAATAAAAAGATCTTTAGACGTAAAGAAAAACAAGAGAGAAAAGAATGAAAATAAATAGAGCTATGGACATGATGAAAAATGTGATAGAAAGTGAATGAAAATAGAAAGATCTATAAAATTAAAGAAAAACAAGAAAGAAAGTGAAAATAATGAGAGTTATAAACACATTAAGAAATACTAGACAGAAAGAGAAGAGTTATAGAAATCAAGAAATAGTATACAAAAGTTATTGAAAAGAAAGAGAGTTATAGACAAGAAGAAATAATAGTCAGAAAGAGAATGAAAACAAAGAGCATTATAAACATAAAAAAATTGATTGAAATAGAATGAAAATAACTATGAAATTAAAGAAAAACAAGAAGGAAAAATAAAATGAAAATAAAGAGAGTTATAGACATCAAGAAATACTAAACAGAAAGAGAATGTAAAGAAAGAGAATTATAGACATTGGGAAATACTAGACATAAAGAGAGTGAAATTAAAGAGAGTTATACACATATCAAAAAATACTAGACACAAATAAAATGAAAAGAAAGCGAGTTATAGACATCAAGAAACAATAGAAAGAAAGAGAATGAAAATATAGAGAGTTATAAATATAAAAAAAAACTTGATACAAAGAGAATGAAAATAAAGAGAAATATAGAATTATAGAAAAACAAGAAAGATAGAAAATGAAAATAAAAAGAGCTATAGACATCAAGAAATACTAAACAGAAAGAGAAAGAAAAGAAAGAGAGTTATAGACATTAAGAAATAATAGACAGAAACAGAATGAAAATAAAGAGTGTTATAGACACATATATAAATACTAGACAGAAAGAGAATGGAAATAAAGAGAGTTATAGACGTTAAGAAATAATAGACAGAAACAGAATGAAAATAAAGAGAGTTATAGACACATACATAAATACTAGACAGAAAAAGAATGGAAATAAAGAGAGTTATAGACATCAAGAAATATTAGACAGAAACAGAATGAAAATAAAAAGAGTTATAGAAATCAAGAAATAGTATACAAAAGTTATTGAAAAGAAAGAGAGTTATAGACAAGAAGAAATAATAGTCAGAAAGAGAATGAAAACAAAGAGCATTATAAACATAAAAAAATTGATTGAAATAGAATGAAAATAACTATGAAATTAAAGAAAAACAAGAAGGAAAAATAAAATGAAAATAAAGAGAGTTATAGACATCAAGAAATACTAAACAGAAAGAGAATGTAAAGAAAGAGAATTATAGACATTGGGAAATACTAGACATAAAGAGAGTGAAATTAAAGAGAGTTATACACATATCAAAAAATACTAGACACAAATAAAATGAAAAGAAAGCGAGTTATAGACATCAAGAAACAATAGAAAGAAAGAGAATGAAAATATAGAGAGTTATAAATATAAAAAAAAACTTGATACAAAGAGAATGAAAATAAAGAGAAATATAGAATTATAGAAAAACAAGAAAGATAGAAAATGAAAATAAAAAGAGCTATAGACATCAAGAAATACTAAACAGAAAGAGAAAGAAAAGAAAGAGAGTTATAGACATTAAGAAATAATAGACAGAAACAGAATGAAAATAAAGAGTGTTATAGACACATATATAAATACTAGACAGAAAGAGAATGGAAATAAAGAGAGTTATAGACGTTAAGAAATAATAGACAGAAACAGAATGAAAATAAAGAGAGTTATAGACACATACATAAATACTAGACAGAAAAAGAATGGAAATAAAGAGAGTTATAGACATCAAGAAATATTAGACAGAAACAGAATGAAAATAAAGAGAGTTATAGACACTTAAATAAATACTAGACAGAAAAAGAATGGAAATAAAGAGAGTTATAGTCATCAAGAAATAATATACAGAACAAGAATGAAAATAAAGAGAGTTATAAACATACAGAAAAATTTGATAGAAAAAAGAGTGAAAACAAAGAGAACTATACTCTTAAAGGAAAACAAGAAAGAATGAAAATAAAGAGAGTTATAGACACATCAAGAAATACTAGACATAAAGAGAATGAGAATAAAAAGAGTTATAGACTCATAAATAAATAATAGACAGAAAGAGAATGGAAATAAAGTGAACTTAAGCCTTAAGGAAAAACAATAAAGAAAATAAAGAGAGTTATAGACATCAAGAAATAAGACAGAAAAAGAATGAAAAGAAAGAGAGTTATGCACATCAAGAAATAATAGACAGAAACAGAATGAAAATAAAGAGAGTTATAGACATATAAATAAATACTAGACAGAAAAAGAATGGCAATAAAGAGCATTATAGACATCAAGAAATAATAGACAGAACGAGAATGAAAATAAAGACAGTTATAAACATCCAGTAAAATTTGATAAAAAAAAGAGTGAAAACAAAGAAAACTATACTCTTAAAGAAAAACAAGAAAGAAAGAAAATGAAAATAAAGAGAGTTATAGACACATCAAGAAATACTACTCATAAAGACAATGAAAATTAAGAAAGTTGTAGACATCAAGAAATAATAAACCGAAAGAGAATGAAAATAAGAAAGAGTTATAAACATCAAGGAATATTTGATAGAAAGACAATAAAATTAAAGAAAACTATAGAGTTAAAGAAAGACAAGAAAGAAAGAAAATGAAAATAAAGAGAGTTATAGACACATCAAGAAAAACAATCATAAAGAAAATGAAAATAAAAAGAACTTTAGACTTAAAGAAAAACAAGAGAGAAAAGAATGAACATAAATAGAGCTATAGACATGAAGAAAAATGTGATAGTAAGTGAATGAAATTAGGAAGAACTATAAAATTAAAGAAAAACAAGAAAGAAAGTGAAAATAATCAGAGTTATAGACATCAAGAAATACTATACAGAATGTTTTTGAAAATAAAGTGAGTTATGGACATCAAAAAATACTATAATATAAAGAGAACGAAAATAAAGAAATTTATAGACATCAAGAAAAATTTAATAGAAAGAGAATGAAAATGAAGAGAACTTTAGACTTAGAGAAAAACAAGAAAGAAAGAAAGAGAATTAAAATAAAGAGAGTCATAGACACATGAAGAATTACTAAACAAAAAGAGAAGGTAAGTAAAGACAACAATAAACTTAAAGAAAAACAAGAGAAAATAAAAAGTAAATAAAGAGATTTTTAGATATCAAGAACAAATCGAAAGACAGAAACAAAAGAGAAGTATAGGTATCAAGAAATACTAGTTAAAAAGAGAATGCAAATAAAGATAACAATAGACATCAAGAAAAAGAGTTATAGACATTAAGAAATACTAGACAGAAAGAGAATGAAAATAAAGAAAGTTATAGACACATCAAGAAATACTAGAGAGAAAGAGAACAAAAAGAAAGAAAGTTATAGACATCAATAAAAACTAGACAGAAAGAGAATGAAAAGGAGAAGAGTTATAGATTTCAAGAAAAATTTGATAGCAAGAGAATAAAATAAAGAGAACTATCGACTTAAAGAAAACCAAATAAATAAAATGAAAATAAAGAGAGTTATAGAAACATCAAGAAATACTAGACATAAAGAAAAAGAAAATAAAGAGATTTATAGACATCAAGAAATAATAGACATAAAGTGAATGAAAATAAAGAGAGTTATAGACACATCAAGAAATACTAGAAATAAAAAGAATGAAAATAAAGAGAGTTATTATAGACATAAAGAAATAATAGACAGAAAAAGAATGAAAAGAAAGAGAGCTATAGATTTCAAGAAATAATAGACATAAACAGAATGAAAATAAAGAGAGTTATAGACATCAGGAAATACTAGACCGAAAGAGAATGAAAAGAAAGAGAGTTATAGACATCAGGAAATAATAGACAGAAACAGAATGAAAATAAAGAGAGTTATAGACACATAAATAAATACAAGAAAGAATGATAATGGAAATAAAGAGAATTTAAGTCTTAAAAAAATAAAGAAAATATAGAGAGTTATAGACATCAAGAAATAATAGACAGAAAAAGAATGAAAAGAAAGAGAGCTATAGATTTCAAGAAATAATAGACAGAAACAGAATGAAAAGAGAGTTATAGACATCAAGAAATACTAGACCGAAAGAGTATGAAAAGGAAGAGAGTTATAGACATCAGGAAATAATAGACAGAAACAGAATGAAAATAAAGAGAATTGTAGACACATAAATAAATAATAGACAGAAAGAAAATGAAAATAAAGAGAGTTATAGACATCAAGAAATAATAGACAGAAAAAAATGAAAATAAAGAGAGTTTTAGACATCAAGAAATACTAGACTGAAAGAGAATGAAAAGAAAGAAAGTTATAGACATCAAGAAATACTAGACAGAAAGAGAATGAAAAGAAAGAGAGTTATAGACATCAACAAATAATAGACAGAAAGAGAATGGAAATAAAGGGAGTTATAGACATTAAGAAATAATAGACAGAAACAGAATGAAATTAATGAGCGTTATAGACACATGAATAAATACTAGACAGAAAGAGAATGGAAATAAAGAGAACTTAAGTCTTTAGGAAAAAAGAAAAAAAAAGAAAGTTATAGACATCAAGAAATAATAGACAGAAAAAGAATGAAAAGAAAGAGAGTTATAGATATCAAGAAAAATTTGATAGAAAGAGAATAAAATAAAGAGAACTATAGACTTAAAGAAAATCAAATAAATAAAATGAAAATAAAGAGAAGTTATAGAAACATCAAGAAATACTAGACATAAAGAGAAAGAAAATAGAGAGATTTATATACATCAAGAAATAATAGACAAAAAGTGAATGAAAATAAAAAGAGTTATAGACACACCAAGAAATACTAGAAATAAAAAGAATTAAAATAAAGAGAGTTATTATAGACATAAAGAAATAATAGACAGAAAAAAAATGAAAAGAAAGAGAGCTATAGATTTCAAGAAATAATAGACATAAACAGAATGTAAATAAAGAGGGTTATAGACATCAGGAAATACTAGACCGAAAGAGAAAGAAAAGAAAGAGAGTTATAGACATCAGGAAATAATAGACAGAAACAGAATGAAAAGAAAGAGAGTTATAGACATCAAGAAATAATAGACCAAAAGAGAATGAAAAGAAAGAAAGTTATAGACATCAGGAAATAATAGACAGAAACAGAATGAAAATAAAGAGAATTGTAGACACATAAATAAATAATAGACAGAAAGAAAATGAAAATAAATAGAGTTATAGACATCAAGAAATAATAGACAGAAAAAAATGAAAATAAAGAGAGTTTTAGACATCAAGAAATACTAGACTGAAAGAGAATGAAAAGAAAGAGAGTTATAGACATCAAGAAATACTAGACAGAAAGAGAATGAAAAGAAAGAGAGTTATAGACATCAACAAATAATAGACAGAAAGAGAATGGAAATAAAGAGATTTATAGACATTAAGAAATAATAGACAGAAACAGAATGAAATTAAAGAGCGTTATAGACACATGAATAAATACTAGACAGAAAGAGAATGGAAATAAAGAGACCTTAAGTCTTAGGGAAAAGAGAAAAAAAAAGAAAGTTATAGACATCAAGAAATAATAGACAGAAAGAGAATGAAAAGAAAGAGAGTTATGGATATCCAGAAAAATTTGATAGAAAGAGAATAAAATAAATAGGGCTATAGACTTAAAGAAAACCAAATAAATAAAATGAAAATAAAGAGAGTTATAGAAACATCAAGAAATACTAGACATAAAGAGAAAGAAAATAGAGAGATTTATAAATACTAGACAGAAAAAGAATGGAAATAAAGAGAGTTATAGACATCAAGAAATATTAGACAGAAACAGAATGAAAATAAAAAGAGTTATAAACACATAAATAAATACTAGACAGAAAAAGAATGGAAATAAAGAGAGTTATAGACACATAAATAAATACTAGAAAGAAAGATAATGGAAATAAAGAGAATTTAAGTCTTAAAAAAAATAAAGAAAATAAAGAGAGTTATAGACATCAAGAAATAATAGACAGAAAAAGAATGAAAAGAAAGAGAGCTATAGATTTCAAGAAATAATAGACATAAACAGAATTTAAATAAAGAGAGTTATAGACATCAGGATATACTAGACCGAAAGAGAATGAAAAGAAAGAGAGCTAAAGATTTCAAGAAATAATAGACAGAAACAGAATGAAAATAAAGAGAATTATAGCCATCAAGATATGCTAGACCGAAAGAGAATGAAAAGAAAGAGAGTTATAGACATCAGGAAATAATAGACAGAAACAGAATGAAAATAAAGAGAATTGTAGACACATAAATAAATAATAGACAGAAATAGAATGAAAATAAAGAGAGTTATAGACATCAAGAAATAATAGACAGAAAAAAATGAAAATAAAGAGAGTTTTAGACATCAAGAAATACTAGACTGAAAGAGAATGAAAAGAAAGAAAGTTATAGACATCAAGAAATACTAGACAGAAAGAGAATGAAAAGAAAGAGAGTTATAGACATCAACAAATAATAGACAGAAAGAGAATGGAAATAACGAGAGTTATAGACATTAAGAAATAATATAGAGAAACAGAATGAAATCAAAGAGCGTTATAGACATCAGGAAATAATAGACAGAAAGGAAATGAAAAGAAAGAGAGTTATAGACATCAATAAATAATAGACAGAAAGAGAATGAAAATAAAGAGAGTTATAGACATCAAGAAATAATAGACATAAACAGGATGAAAATAAAGAGAGTTTTAGACATCATGAAATACTAGACTGAAAGAGAATGAAAAGAAATAAAGTTATAGACATCAAGAAATACTAGACAGAAAGAGAATGAAAAGAAAGAGAGTTATAGACATCAACAAATAATAGACAGAAAGAGAATGGAAATAACGAGAGTTATAGACATTAAGAAATAATATAGAGAAACAGAATGAAATCAAAGAGCGTTATAGACATCAGGAAATAATAGACAGAAAGGAAATGAAAAGAAAGAGAGTTATAGACATCAATAAATAATAGACAGAAAGAGAATGAAAATAAAGAGAGTTATAGACATCAAGAAATAATAGACATAAACAGGATGAAAATAAAGAGAGTTTTAGACATCATGAAATACTAGACTGAAAGAGAATGAAAAGAAATAAAGTTATAGACATCAAAAATAAAGAAAGTTATAGGCACATCAAGAAATACTAGACAGAAAGAGAATGAAAAGAAAGAGAGTTATAGACATCAATAAATACTAGACAGAAAGATGATGAAAATAAAGAAAGTTATAGGCACATCAAGAAATACTAGAGATAAAAAGAATGAAAATAAAGAAAGATATAGACACATCAAGAAATACTAGAAATAAAAAGAATGAAAATAAAGAGAGTTATAGACATCAAGAAACACTAGACTGAAATAGAATGAAAAGAAAAAAAGTTATAGACATCATGAAATACTAGACAGAAAGGAAATGAAAAGAAAGAGAGTTATAGACATCAATAAATAATAGACAGAAAGAGAATAAAAATAAAGAGAGTTATAGACATCAAGAAATAATAGACATAAACAGGATGAAAATAAAGAGAGTTTTAGACATCAAGAAATACTAGACTGAAAGAGAATGAAAAGAAATAAAGTTATAAACATCAAGAAATAATAGACAGTAACAAAATTAAAATAAAGAGAGTTTTAGACATCGAGTAATACTAGTTAGGCATAGTATGTAAATTAATAGATAAAATATGAAATAGGAGAAAATCTGTAAATATTTTGTAAAATATTTCGTAAGAGATATAGAATATATAATAAAGATATATAAGATATAATTAAGAGATATAAAATCAAAATAAACTAGTCAGAAGGAGAGTGAAAATATGTAAAAACAGAGGTAGTAGATGATAAGAAAACACAAATAAATAGAAACAGAAAGTGAAAGAAAGATAAATTTATATTGGAAACAATCCTTGATAGAATAAACAAACATACACTTCAAGAAGAAACTAATAATAAAATAATCATGTAAACATACATAAATAGGAAAGCAGATACAAAGAGAATACAAATATTTTAATAAAACTAATAACTCATATAACTATAAAACAATAAAAAAAAACTAATTTTTCAATGCTAAACAATAAAAATAAATTATTCTGAATATAATTTGATTTATTTATCGTTTATATCGTTCCTGGCCATACATTTGAAATGCAAGCCAACATTATTGATAAGAGACAAAGGGTTTTAATTTGATGTTTACTTTAAATCTCTGTCATGTTTATTGATAAGGTTCTACATATTTTATTAGGCTCAGTATTCAGGAATTCAAGTGCTAACAAATAGGTATACATCGGAAACAAATTTAGCTACCTTTTAAAAATATATCGTTCTATTTGATTTATTATCCATCAATAAAATCTAGATTTACTGAAAGGGACTCCTAGAGAAATCTCACAAAACTCTTTCTACCTCGCTCTCAAACATGATCTATTACGGCCTCTTGTTTATCTTGACCCTTTTTCACAACTTGACTTGATAAGGGACTTTGTCGGGGATCACCCCTTTCTTCCGGGCCGATGTACGTACGTTCGGTTCATCGACGGCGCTTATCCAAAGGAATATCTATATACTTCTCTATAGGAGCCCCAAATCCTCCCACGGACCTTCACCACGTCGATATTCCGACGTTAGACTTCCTTTATACGGGCGTCGTGAGCTCGCGTGTCCGGATAAACCTTTTGGACAACCATGAAACTTGAATTATTTTAATAACCACAAGCCATTAGTGGAGGTTTGGGAAGGATATAAACCACTATTTACAGATTTATCACAAAACATTCTATATTTATTTGGATTTGAGGGGAAACTAATGGGAATAGAACGGGTTTCTTAGTAGGCTAGTCCTAAGATGTGACAGTTAAAATTATCACAAATATCCTTTTGGGCCAAAATACATAAATTATTTCTTCAGCAGATACAGTTAGTTTAATTTTCCACACATGGTGATCCCAGCAGTTTTTGAATATTCTCTACGGATATTGCGTAGTTTGATTAGGATCTCTTTTTAAATGAGGGAG
>CABFOW010003881.1:0-41665 GCA_902141385.1 Timema californicum
TGGTTGCGGCCTTGGTTAAGAGTCTCGGACTCGACTCCCAACATGACAGAAAAATATATCATTATTAAATTGGGGATTCCCCTATAACAGAGATACATTGACTATCGGGAGATTTGGTGTTGTGTCTGTTCTAGAATTAAGTTGGTTTATTAGTCTTGTGCTCATAATGTGCACGTTAAATATTTCAAATAAATGCAATTAAAACATAGCAATCATTAAAGATTTAAGTCAGCATGAAATCTCTAATAATGACAGTTATTTGCTCCCCAGGCCTGAGTCAAAGCACCTCCGAGAACTCGCTGATCTCCTCGAGGAGTGTGGACACCAAACTCCACCGTGTATTTGGAACCTCCAACACATACAAGACGAGACTTCAGCAACAATATGGGGACCAATTGAAGAAACAAGAACCCCCTTCCATCCTACGGGCGAGCAGAGAGAGCCTCACGTCAATAGACCGACGCCCCAGCCTCTGCAGCTCGGTCATCTCCGAGGAGAAGCCTGGGAAAAGGAAGAAGAAGGACGCCAGGAGAGCGGAGATTGTCGCCGCTGTCACCAGGAGACTCTACAGCAACAGCATCAAGAAAGCCACTGACGATAAGGGGGACACTTCCGTAGAGGTCGTCCAGGAATCTAACGAAAAGGAACCTGATGAGTTAAAACTGTGTTCCAATGCCAGGGCGAAACTTCAGGAGATCACCAGACGAGCGATGAACGCACATAGACGGAGCAAAACCAAGGAAGACGCTCAGAACCAAACAGACATCGAGAGACCACACACATTGAGAGTAAAAGATAAGTGTATAAACACAGATATGAACATTTCTCTGAACAAAGTAGAAGGAAGAACGGATGGAATCAACTATACCTTCGGCGATAATTCACGAATGTGGAGTCAGCAGCCGTCGATATGTGTAATTCACAGCGGTAATGCGGGGAACACACGTATCACCTTGACACGGCTATGTTGCGCAGAAACCTTGTGTGATAGACACGAAAGTTATCGTAGTATACAGAGCTGTTTGATGTGTTCACAAAAAGGCGTGTGGAACCAATTTCCTCCCCCATTCAACCCAAAGACTGAAGAATACTTCTCAGACGATAGTTTGGAGTCCAATCAAGAGTTTGATTTGTGCGACTTACGAACCAATCACTCAACCAAGAGTAAAGCCGAGAAAACGTGCATTAAACAGTTGATAAAATTCACGTCCGGGTGTCGTTTTAATTCTGGCACTAAAGAATGTGTGTTTGCGGTGAATCCTAAATACAATGTTCAAGGCCAAGCAC
Organism: Timema californicum; assembly: GCA_902141385.1. Lineage (NCBI taxonomy): Eukaryota > Metazoa > Arthropoda > Insecta > Phasmatodea > Timematidae > Timema > Timema californicum. The sequence continues at coordinate 1,288 of CABFOW010003881.1, forward strand.
CAGAGGAAACACAATCAGTTACAGTTTCTAGACTCCAAGGTATCCACAACAACCTACACCAACTTATGAAATCCACATCAAATAAAGAGCAAAACTCGAGACTCTCTCATTGGAGTAGTTCTGATGGTTACAAGGCAGTACCTTCTGAAACTAGTTCTTGTAGCGAAATCTCAAGAATCAACAGTGGTGCAGACAGTTTTGTTGGGGGATTCACAAATGAATCATGTAAAGAAAGACTCTTTCTTCCTATAGATATGTCTTCCAGTTCTCAGTATAGAGACAAGAACTTGAAGAATTTAAATATTCGTCAGAGGCAGTCTAGGTCGACAGATACCAGCGAGGACAGATTCTTCACAAACCGGCCATCTGAGATCCGTATAGAGCAACCATCCCCGTATATTCGTACTCCTCTAACTGAGTACGACTGTCGGTGGTTAACGAAAGTTGATTACTCGAGCGATGAAATTAATAGCATGTGCGCTAATGATAATCCTAGAGACTGGCAACTTGGCGAAGTGAGGTGTGCCCAAGAAACGAGGAGTATGATGGAGTATTTTAACAACCAGAGCCGAAACGGGGTGAGATCAAACCAGAACATTTCACCTACCAAGTCAGTTGTAACTCAGACGATTGCCGAGGGACAAGATGACTCGATTATCAGTCCAGGCAAAGGCACGGTGACACACGAAACAGTCACGTCCTCGGTACCGAATTATTCTCTACCAGAGATACCAAACCGAGATAGTTTTACGAACTGTTCGCGCACTGAGATTACAAATATGCAAAATCGTATGTGTAAACTCAAGAAATCTGAAATATTCTTCACCTTGGATTTCGACCACATGTTTCTCAAAGACTGTGACATCCCAGTGCCACTGTACACAGTTTCCAGGATAAAAAAATTATTTTTCCAAGATACTCATCAAGACATTACCACAAAAACAACACTATCTATTTCCCCGAATTTGTTGCAAAGAAATACCAATCAGCAGAACTTTGTAAATCACTCATTGCTACCTGTTATGAGATGTCCATCATCAGACACTTACCACGAAGGAATGCATTCCATTCAAGTAATGGTGGAGTTTCATACAAATTTCAAATCAAAAAAAATCGACTCTCAGGGCGAAATATATTTGAATGGTAAAGACAAAGTGCCAATTTCAAACAGCTCAATTAACATTAGATGTGCTCAAGATTCGCGTGCAGTGTCAAATGAAATGAGCGCCAGGGAACTTTCTAAACAAGGTGAATTGCTAAACAAGAACCAACATTATCAAAGCTTAAGGGTGAATACTCATTCTCCACCTCCTTTTACGTACTGTTATAATGAAGATCCTAAAGGTGGTGTAGAACTGTACAAGACAAACAAACATGAACTAGATGGCCATGCCCACACTAACAACCATCATGGTAGCTCTGAGGATCCCATTGGTCATATTGTTGAAGGTAAGTATATAGGTCCTGAAACAGGGCCAAACTACACCCTGGATGGATGTAAAAATGATTTAGAGGCGTTGCTATTCCTTGAAACCATGAAGGAACAATATAATCATTACTGTGACATTGGTAGAACTGATGATAGGCCAAATGCAATACCGCAAATTAGGGGTACAGATAATTTACTATTTTTGCCATTTGGATCTAATGCGATCGGGTCTAAACACAAACAAGAACACACTGAACAAAACATTCATGATGACAAACAGGATCGCACGTCATCGAATTTGGTTGGAAAATCTCGGCTTAACAAATATGACATATTCAAATGTAAACACAATTCAACTCTCGAAGAAAACGTTTCATCAACAGTCAACTATACACCACGTCCCAGGAGTGAAAATAGTAAAAAAATTGTAGCAGATTTAAATAATGGGCTTAATTGTAAGCAAAGTGATAACACCAAATTGTGGGAAGATAGGTATTTGAACGCTGATGATACAATTGAGATTAGTAACGTTTTGAAAGACAATAATATTGATAACATATTGCCCATAGAAATTAAAACAGTATTTGGAGATGAAAAACTGGTTCATGATTTTACCAGCCATCAGAACTCACCTCAAAATACATCATCTGAAGAAAATCAAGAAATATTTTATCCGCCGAACCTAAAAATAACTGATATAATGATGGGAAAAAGGTTTGATGCAAGTCAATCCGAACGATTATACAATTCTGAGCCCGCCAGACAAACATATCCTCAAACTTCCACAGAAAGGAATATTCTTGCAAAGCCAAAATCGAATATATCCAACAGAACACCCGATTATCAAAGCGAAGATATATTTAAAATGCCAATTAACCCAAGGAAAAGACCTAACGAGTCCATGGACTTCCCCGACGATGCACCGTGCCTCCCCCGAACCACTCTGGGACTTGACAATAAAGATGTTGACGGTCTTTGGAACGACAACGGCCATCACTGGAAAGACATGAAGGGTCTGATCCTTGGAAGGAGGCTTGAGCTATTCTCTCACAACAGTCTTGACGAGGGTCTCGTGGGGGGTCAGCCTTTAGAGAAGGTGAGCAACAAGATGAAAAAGTCAGTGTCTTGGACTGATATCAAAGGGTTGGGGGCACTACACACAGAGATATTTGACCAGCCAACTTCAATGGAGAAAAAATACACAGGTACATCAAAATTGGAAACATCCAGAAACCATCGGTACCCACACTGCACCTGCACCATAAATTATCCACAAGAAAGTGACCCAAACCAAAGAGTGGCATGTCTAAATGAAGAACTGCCTTTATTGGCAGTTCAAGACAATTTTCACATAGGAACGACCCCACAGTTGTATTATCCCATAGATCCTGGCAAAGAGATGTCAAAAATGAACGAAGGCAGCCTAGTGTCTCCGACAGAGCTATTCAGACTCTCTGATTTACTTCAGGAAGCCACTGTTTTGATAAACACATTGAATTATGAGTCTGACAATAGTAGACTTGCACAGAAAGTGTCTGCAATAAGTAGCAATAATGGTCAGAATACAACCAACGCTGCTGAACAAAGCACTCTTTCAACAAGGTGCATTAAAGTGCAAGCATCAAAACTGAAGGATTGTTTGCTCTCACGAAACAGTTTGAGGTCACACAAAAAAAGACAAAAAGAAAAATACAAAAAAGCATTACGAACAAAGATAAGTAGATTGGTACTTGCAAATAAATCTTGGAAAAACAGCTATGAATATTCTTCTGGAACCTGTAGCAACTATAGAGATATGCAAGAAGGAAGTAAACATTTTATAAATAGCTCAAACCCTCATCATGGTTATGTTACAAAGTATGCAAATAAAAATACCGGCATCAAGTCAATATCATATGTTTATTTACAGAGTGTTGGGTGTCAAACAATATCAGTAGAAGATAAAATGACGAGTACAGTGACTAACAAAATTTGCCAGACGGAAACATTTATGTGGCAAGAAAACAAAGATAAAATCACTACAGAAGCACATGTAAAATCTAAATTAAATAACTTTGAAAATTATATAATAGAAGCCAAAGAAACAAATGACAAATCCATTCAGACCAACATGAACATTCCTCTTATTAAAGATGATGGAAATAAATCATCAACAATAATTAACATTATTCCTTCGTTTCTAAAACTACAAACGACCACTACAATAACAGACCCAGAAATATGCTATAAATCAAACAAATATGAAATACACACAAAAGATTATGACAGTGAATATTCGTCAAATTTAGATGATAGTGTTAGTCTCTGTCAATATGACAAGATAAAAACAAGCTGTCACACATCATCAAAAAATTACAAAATACCTCTACTTAACCATAACTACCCTTCCAATGAAAGTGAATTTATATCTCAAAACAATAGTGAATATAAAACGTCTGTTGAAGGTATCAGCTTTGATACACATTGTGGAGATGACACACTGCAGATAACTACAAACAATCCATCTACCTCAACACCATTGAAGGAAAAGACCAAATCTCCCCAACACGTATGTCAATACCCCAACTTAAAAGGCAGCAAAACTGCCAGCCCTCGACTTTTACACCACACTAGTTTGAGGAATATCCCAGACTCTACACCTAGTGCTGCTGACAAGGCATGTGCCAGACGCTCTGTTATGACACGAGCACATAGTATTCCCCACTTCAACCAGTCCAATTACTCCTTTTGTGTGTGTGCCTTGTGCTTGGTTAATGGCCCTCGAATCAGCCCCCGGGCATATTTGCAGAATTTATTGCAAGTTAGGAAGAGGTTTGTCAAAGAATCTTTTGAGCTATAGCTCATTACAGTAGTCAAAGGGTACAGGGAATTACACATATTGAAATAATGCAATAAATCTACAAACCAACACAAATCAATGACATTAGATCATCTACAACTGTATAATTAATTCAAAAACCTTTTGATAGTATCATCCAAGATTAAACACATTCATGATTCATGCCAAAAGTACATTTTCACTACCCTACAAAACTATTTAAATTATAGTTAAATTCGCTCTATTTGAATTTATTCCCTAACTCAAGTATTTTTTACTGATACCGATGTATCTCCAATTTGTTGAATAAATTATTGAAATTTTTGTGGATTAAATAAAAACGTCTTGATTAAGACAGTTGATAAAAAGTTTAAAAGTAAAATCTGGCACATCATCCTAGCAAGGGGAGGGTATTTCTCACTCATTCTGACTCTTCTCTTAATTTTTGGCTCTGTGTGTAGAGTAGTTCACTGATCTCATAATATATATACATCACTACTTTTTATAGACCCAATTTATTCATTGTCCAATAACACTGATGTAAAAGAACATGAATGTGGATATATTATGTAGAATTTAAATAGCAACCCTACCTCTCTCGCTTCCAACCATGAATTTAGAATGGCTGTCTCCCCAAAAAATCACACTCAAAAAAAGGCCACGTTAGCAAATGGCCTAAGAAAAGGAAGTTAAATAAAGTTTATATATAGCAATATTTTTCAACTTTACTATTGAAAAAATGACAACCTAAATAAAACATTTAAAAAACTATTAGCAGATAAATAACCTCAGTACTGTAAATAATTTGAATTGTGTAAATAGAATACATTTAATAATAAGACTTTGCTTAAAGTTATTTTTCATTATCTTTTAAATTACCCTTTTCCCAATAGCTCCTCGTTTTGAACACAAAACTAAAATAATTAAATACATATTCCTATAAATACTTATTTTACGTTCAGGGTTAGTGAAAATGGGAATAATCACAAAAAAATTAAGTTCCAATAATATTATATATTTTTGCGACTATTTGTGAAATATAAAATGGAAGATAATAACATAACATGAGCTATTGATTTTCTCTGATTCATGTTTTGCTAGGAGTTACATATTTGTCATTAATGATAAAAGCCCTACTTATTCAAGAGAAAAGTGACCTGCATATATGTGTGTGTATATAATTATATTAAGATTATGTTCAAAGAGGTATCCATCAGATTTAAATAAATTAAAAAATAGTCATTGCAGGGGTTTGAGATATACAAATGTGTGTAATGTGACGTTCTACATTTTACCCAGTAACCTATATACATGGGCGGCTCCAGATACTTTTCATAGGAGAGTCATAGTTATAAATAACATAGTTACTTACAATGTTAAGAGTTCTGTTTAGAGCCATTTCATAATTTCTCGTTCATATTTGATCTTATGCATGTTTTAAACCGTGGTCATCCTTTCCAATTTTTTAAAAATTAAATAGTTTTTATTAGCTATTTGGAGTGTCCCTCCTTCGACAATTTTTTGAAAAATGGTTCATTCTAGAAGCAATGAGTAGTCTTCACCTTGATTTTTTTTAAATTAAATTCTTTCATAAATTATAAGCCATTTAAAGTGTTGCTCACTAAGAAATTTTTGAAATTCGAATGCCTCTAGAAGCTATTTAGAGTAATCCTCACCTTAATTTCGTAGGATAGTTAGATAGCTCTAGAAGATAATATTTGAAGTGGTTTTTCACCGACAAAATTTTGAAAATTGAATTATTTCAGAAACTAGGTTATTTGGGATGCTCCTTGCCTGAAAATTCTTCAAAACTACATGCATTTAGAAGCTATTTGAATTTGTCTTCCTCTAGACATTTTTAAAATTTGGATGACCTTGGAAGCTATTTAGAACTTTCCTCCCCTGACTTTTTTTGTCAGTTAGATGGCTCTAGTCTAATAGTTATTTAAAGCGATCTTCTCCGGCAAATTTTTGACAATATAATGCTTCAAAAACTCATTTGGAGTTTGATTTGATGCCATCTTTCAGCTTCATATTCGATATCAGAGGATTTGAAATATATCTAGGGGAAAATTTATTTCAGAGGCAGAGTCCCCCATAGTTCCGCTGCTCCTGCTGTCCCCACATATTCTATATTTGGTACTCATGGAAGAACTGCTCTCAAGCGATTATTAGTGTTCTTTGATGTGTGGTAGTAGTCTACCATCTCTAATCAGAACAATATTCGTTACTCACTATGCACGACAAATATTCGTACATGAATACGAATATTTTTTCCACACTTGCAGGAGTCATATCAAAAATTGAATAAACATGCTTGGATAACGCACGTATGGACCCGGCTTAAGAGGTGTCTGTGTGTAAAAAGACAAAAAATTGTATAATTTATCTCTGTTGTTTTTTCTTTCTAAAGTTTGAACTTTTATTTAGTTTTTTGTATTAATTTTCTAACATTCATAGGGAAGTTAACTGACCCTTTGACCCTCACTCCTCCAATCCATGCCTCTCTCTCTCTCTCTCTCTCTCTCTCTATATATATATATATATTAAGATTATGTTCAAAGAAAAAGATCTCAAACACCATAAGAACCCCCGTGATGATTATTTTTTAATTTATTTAAATCTGATAGAGACATCTTTGAACATAATCTCAAGTGCATTATAAAGTTGTCTTGATTGTCTAAAAGATTGCACCACAAACTCAATTTCAGTTAAAATTGAACTATTAGCCCCCTTTCCGTTTCATTGTGCAAAAATCAATGTAAAAGTATTTTTTTATCTGCAAAGGCTGGCATTGTAAAGGAATTTCAAAACGTTCAGAGCTTATCAACTTTGATGCTAACTGTAGAATTTAGGTTTTTATCATTATATACCCATAAAAAACCAATTAAACATTTAGTTTATACAAAATATTTTATTGAAACATTCAGTCAAGATATAAATGAGAACACTTTTATCCAAATCATGTAAACTGCTAGAAACATACCGCACAATGTTAAAAGTATTGGTATCGACAATAATTTTAATTGCAGTTTATTGCACATATAAACATTTTATAAGTAACAAATTGATTTCACTGGTATACTCTAAAATAAGGTTATTTTAATTCTGTAGTTTGTACTTTTGAACATGAGTGTAGGAAGTTTTATTAAACAGTAAAAAAGTGACTATTTTAAATTTACTAAGGTGTGTGTGAGTTTAAATATTACTTGCATTTAACATACCACCATTGACAGTTTGTAATCTACTAATATATGGCTGTGGAAAGGGCTGAGACAAGAACTTTACTAGCTTAAAGAAAATTAGTGGAATGAAACCACTAAACAATACTGCATCAATTGATCCCATAACATAAAGTTGAAGACTGGTGATGGTAAATCATCAAGACTGGTTATACAATTAAAAAACTTAAAACTTGGAGACAAAATATTTTACTTAAATGTGTGACTAAGAATTTTATGTGTAGCAGGCAATGATCAGAACAGTTAATAAATAGTCTTCTAAAATATGAGTTTGTCAACAGCCACATTTTCATGTAATTATGATCTGAATTCTTTGAAGTAGGACTTTTAGATCAAATTTGTAACTAGTTTATAATAGATTTTAACAGTCAAAATAATGTTACTTAGTACCAAATACGCCACTTGACTTCTTCAATATATTTTATCAATCTTTACTGATATTTGTTCAAAGTTTACATCTTGTCAAGTATTGTGTAGATAATAAGCTTGTTAAAGTAAAAATTATGTTTCTTTTTCTTAAGTTTTGTAACTGTGTAACCAGCTTTTATGTCAATATTGTTTTGTTGATCATGACTCTACATGTGATTGTTAGAAAAACTAACACCAAAAAACAATATTTATTATTAAATAAACTTAACATTGATAATATCAACATGGAATTTTTAAAAAAACGTAATTAAAATAATAAGATAGTTCCATTGCAGATATGATCTGAATTCATCAACCTCATCACTTAACAGGAGAGTTTTTTGACAGAAAATAATAATTAGTTAATGCTAAGAAAGCAGTTTTATTATATTTAAATTAAAAAAGATCACATAATTATAGTAATATATTATTGTTATTATTTTGAAAACTTATTTTTTATGGGCATTTGAAATAAGTATGGACTATTAGAATAATGGACTTCACTTAAGGATTTATTTTAGTTAGTAGTATTTAAAAAGCACTTCCTAAACTGATTATCTATATCCGAATTATTTCTGCGCAAGTCCCAATTATGACAGTAATATTTTTTTCAGCTAAGTCTAGAATTAAATCCAGAAACCTTAGCTCCATAGAGAGACAAACACATTAGCTACCAAGCTTAGGTATCAGACAAGGGAAATTAAAAGTTAGTTGATATATAGGTTTTATTTTTCTCAGATGGATTTTCTAAACCTTTAGTCCATAGTGTTTGATGATAATAAAATAATTTGTCATAATACATATAATAAAGCACATTGTAAACATGAACAAAGGTAGAATTAATGTATTGTTACAAATACTTGAATAATTTCACCAAAAATAGGTACAGGTAATTTCAATATGTCACAGGATAGCCACAAAATCTCAGAAAAAAAATTCAACTTTTTCCTAATCCAAAAATCCTGAACTCCAATAACAAAATTAATATGAATGTTAAAAATAGTCAAAATATTATATTTGATATAGATATGTTTTTAAAGTGCACTCAAAAATTTTACCAGAACATTTAAAAGAAAATTCCTGATATTTCACTGATTTTCCTGAGAATTTTAGATTCCCTGATATTTTCATGTTTTCCATTTTTCACTGACTGTAGGTGACCCTATCCTTACTAAGCTCACAATAAAATTAATATAGTTGACATTAAAATAGTTTATAATTTTCAATATGAATTTATTTGCATCTTTAATGTCAGAAACTATTTTTTTAACCACCCAAATTACAGAAAAATGAAAACAATGGAGCTTAGGTTAGTTAGTTTGATTGTCTACATTGAAGATACTATCAGCTATGCATCAGCTTACTAGGAACACCATCTATTATGTTTAAGTGGTGTTTGATAGTTGGTGTTCTTAATCGTAAGTAAAGTACTGCAACCATGTATCAACAAATATGTGGGGCCCTAAGAACTTCAGTGATATTACCTTGAAAAGACATTAAAAATATGTTTACTGCCAAACTAAATTAAACTAGTAATATCTTAACCAAGATTATCTTATTTCTTAAGTGAAAAAATTACCTTAAAAATGTATTATCTTAAATAAAAACCACTATGGTTAAGTACCTAGACTGTGATGAAAGCACTCATAAACCTAAGATTGACATTATCTAAAAATATAAATACATTTCTGGTATTTCATAAGTTTCATTAGAATTGAATATTAATCTATAAGAACCTAATGTAATCAAATCTTATACAAATGATTATATATACTATGAATGTAAAAACTAAAAGAATGACAAATGATCAGTCATCATAGACAAAATTGATCAAAGATAGGCAAGAAGAGAATTACAGGTTTTTTTTTCCAATTTTCAGACGGAAGAAGCAATGAGCCACAGTGCAAGAGTTAAAACATCAAATCCAAGTTCTCATACTCTTCAGGCCTTAAGAAGTATTAAGATTATAAATAGCAAGCTTATTTTATTTGCAGTACGGTATGTCCTTAATGTCCTAGAACTAGAGGTTTGCAAAGCTTTGAAAATGTTTAACTTTGTTTTTGGCAATAATGGCAACAAAAAAATCTTGTTTGAGAAACATCAAAATATGACCAGCTAAACCACATATTTATTATCAATTATCAGCTTTATATGCTTTTATTTTTATGATAGCTAATATTTATATATTACAATTTCTACCAAGAAATTTTTCATGTTGCAATAACACCTTCATATATTAAAAAGGACAAAATTTGCTAAACATATTTGAGATAAACTATTTTGCAAATTATATTTGGTGCTAGATAGATATAAAAAAATTATTTTGCTCAACAAAAAGATAACTTATACAAACAACCAAGATATTTCAACTTTGATTCATCTTCACATTGAATTGACAAAGTGGACTTCTGAAACTACTAGTCTAAACAATTGAGGGTTCAAACCCCCCACCCCCGCTCCCGAAAGTTTAAAAACGATTACTGTCTTATTTACGGTTTATAAATATCAAAATCAAGGTACAAGATAATATATAAGCTATTCAGCACCATTCATTGTTGTTGTTTTATTCTGTGCATTGGTTTGAATAGACTAAGACAAAATCTTGACAAAGGAAATATGAAGTATTAGTGAGTTTGGGAGATTGTTAAAGGGGGAAAATCTGTGAGATTAGGAAACAGCAAAAGCTTTCTAATTGAAGGTATTTCCAAGTATGAGCTGCAAATAGGCCGACCAAGCAAGAGGAATCAGAAGAAGGGATAGCTTAAGGGTGGGTGTGCGGAGGGGAGCAGTCTAATTTTATACCCGAGCTCCTTGCGGTATAAGAAAATATAATTATCGTCAGTTTAAGAACAGTTTACTTGAATACAAAGTGTGTGTTTCAAATACTGTGACTTCTAACATGTGAATGTTTTTTTGTTTTGCTAGTTTAGTGTGTAGTGTAGACTGGTGTTAATTAATTCTAAAAAACGAACAAAACAATCTAGTCTACTTTCGTGGACTGGACCTTCACACACACAAAAAAAAACAGCAAATATTCTTATAGCTCTTTTAGAAACCGATGATAACGACATAAGGCGCTATGTTAATGTAAGTGTACAAGATTTACATCTTAAAGAAAAATTATCTGAATCTTGGTTTCCTCCTGCAGGTTATACATTTCCGACTAATGGAAAACTAAATTTACATTTTCAGCTTCATTGGAGTACCCAGTTTTCATGGTTAGTTTATTGAGAACTATTGAATGGCGCGTTATTCAAATTTTGTGTACTTTTTCAAATGAGGGTGTTGGTAAAGGTAGGAGCGCTTGTATCAAATATCACTAAGTATTGTGACAATGAACCATGTATTTTTTTATATCAAAAATTATTCTTCATCAGATAATAACGTTGTCAAAGCCGAATTTTTCTTGTTGAAATCAAAATGGTGTACCCTATCTGAAAACACTCACCCCTCAAATGTTCTTAGTGCTCTAAATCAGTGTAGTCTTGACTTCTTTCCAACCATGTGCTTATTACTAAAAATATTAGCAACACTTCCTGTGTCACAGCTACACCTAAACGAACATTTTCTACTTTAAAGAGGTTAAAAACCTTTCTCAGGAATGGCACAAGTCAGGTTAGACTTGTAGGACTGGCGCTCATGTTGTGTTCATAGAGACATAAATGTTGACACTGAATCTGTCATAACAAGATTTGCACAATTACCCAGAAAAATTAATTTTGCTATTTAGATTGCCATTAGACTGGAAGAATGAATGTAAAATAGTAGCGAAAGCTTATTCACTTTATTTATATATATATTAATTTTGATAGTTTTTAATTTTAATCAACGACCTCTGTGTATGAGGTAATTGGCAATTTCCAGGAATGATAGCTATTCCGTAAATTAACATTAACGCTACCTAGTTTTTCATCCTTTCTGTAAGGTTTTATCATAGGTGCGAAAGGATATTAAAAAACACACTAATTGGTCAGCAGTTCAGTCAGTGGCGGCATATTGTTTATTTGGATATCATCCAACCTTTTTAATTGTGTGTAGTCGGTGTAGTCGAGACTACATCGTGTGACCATAATGATAAATACATAATTTTGTAAATAGGATAGACCTTGGAACTATCAACCTGGGACTTTGGACATTAAACAGCTACCAGATCAACTAAGTTATCAAGGTAGCCTCGCTTGCCTTCCTATTTCTGTATTTTTAAACAACTAATAACTTCTTAGCCTCTTCTCCTGACTCAATTACCAAGCATGTAGATTATTTATTTTGTATCGACACAACAAATAATCCAAACCTCTTATTATTAAAAATTTAGATTTCTTTGTTTAAAAATGAGTGGTTTTAGCTAAGCTTAAATTGGTAGCCAGTGGGAACAATCCTAGATTAAGTTTTCTATCAATATTCACACATTTTTCAACATCAATTCATGTCCATAAATACTTTTTTTTTTAATTGTCTGAGAATGTATTTGTTTATAAGTCATCCTGATGCTTTTTTACACACATACAGGCCTATTCTTATTTAAAGAAAACTCTAAACAAAAATTTGGGTAGAAATAACATTTTGGAAAATATAAACATATTTTGTTGCTGTTGAAATTGATAGCATTTTACTTTCTTAAAAATGTTAGTTTATAGGTATTAAATTAATATTATGAAATTAATTGATCTATCAAAAGTGACAGCTGCAAATTATATTACTTGACGTATGCATTTTGAAATTAAGAAAAAAAAACTACAAAAAAATCTTCCTACTTTAATCTGACTTAGGGGGTCGGTGGAACTGAGAATTTACCCAGAGCACAAAGAGTGCCATCTTCTTACCCCCCACACCAGGCCCTCGTCCCACCTTTTCATTATCTGTGTTCTGTGTATCAAATAGATAAGAGTAAAATAGATTTGATCAGGCTGGAAATGCTTTTGTTTTAATTACAATTTTATGGGGTACAATTTTGGACTATGTAGGTGGGGGTGAAGCCAGCCTTTTTCCAAGTACTAATTATGTTTAAACAAAGGTTGTATTAGGGAGATACATCATATTTTCTAAAACCATCCAGGTTAGTCTGTTGGACATACCTTCATTTAAGAAGTGTTCAATTTAAATTTAATTAGACCAAAGGTAGAAGGCGTTGAGTAAGTTTCTAAATGTTAGTTACCAATAGGCCTATTTGAATATCTGCCCTATTTTACTGTAAAAAAATAGCTTCTATAAGCATATGCCTATAACAATCATCCCTCTCACGCAGTGCCCTGAAATTTTGCCTGGCTACGACCTTGCTTCGAATCATTAAAGAAACAATTTTAGTAAATTCAATAATCATGGTCAATATTTTAATATAACTTTACTTATAGCAGGCCTGGCCAAAATGCACCCCTCCAGATTATTTTTATGCTACTGACTGCATCAGTGGAAAATCATTCACTAGCTGCACTAAGCAAGAGAAATAACGGGAAATTTAATATTAGACAAGCTGTACTTCCCCAAATCTTCACCAGTTCCTTTTCTTCTTTAAGCTACATTACATCACGGAAACCCCAGGAAGGCGAACAAGAGTTATCAAGCTCAACGAGAAGTCTCTCTCACACTATCAATACTCCCCTACTCCTTGCTATTATCACATTACTATGACATGACTACCTCAGTTGTTTTGTATCTTTTCCTCCCCTACACCTTGGCCATATCTTCTCACACCAGTTGGTTATGCTTCTCAGAAGGTATAAGTGGAGAGACGATTGGACATCTTAAAAGATCAAAACTTTTTTTTGTTTGTTTAAAGTTTAAGTAAGTGAGCAATGCAATTGTTGTAATTAAGTATATATATTTTTATTATTATTAGCAGCAGCACCACATCTTACTACCCATTGGGGTTATAGGCACTTCCGCTAATGTGTAATAGTGGGGTGATCTTGAGATGAAATGGAGGGCCTACAGTTTAACGTGGGATCCGAACCAAGGTAGAGGCCTGGCAGTCACACATTCACAAGTCTTGATTAATACACGTCTTGTCAGAGGTGAAGGAAGGGTTTGGCAATCAGATAAATCTGTGCCGGGACCGAGGATTGAACCCCAGTACAGAAGTCTAACACCTTACCCCTAGACTGCCAGGTCACCCTATTTATTTTAATACTAATTAATAAATTTATCTTTAACTTTTTTTAAAAATTCATTTTGAATAGTCAAAGGAGAAAACCAACAGTTCATTGACCGTTGGAAAGAGGATTACTTCCTCCTAATAGTACAGAACTCCAGAGTAGCATGTTCTATTTGCAAAGATAGAGTTTGTATTTAAGGAATATAATTTTAAAAGACATCATGAAACAAAACATGGTGAGTAGGTGAAATATGATAAAGAATTGGGAGAATGTAAGTTGGCTGTCCTTAAATTTGAATTAAAGGCTCAGCAAACAATCTTTAGTTCATTGTTTCAACAATCATCTAACATTGTCAAAGCAAGCTATTCTATCGCACTGTTAATTGCAAAGAAAATCAAGTCAATTTCAGATAGGTAATTGGTGAAAGTATGTTTGGAAGGCGTTTTAGAAGATGTTTTGTTCAAACAAAAGTAAAATATTTTCTAGTATAAGTCTGTCACATCAAACAATGTAATCAATCATCATATTAATAATATTTTAGCTGAAATAGTGGTGACTTTGCAGGAGCAGATTCAAGAATTCAAAGCTTATTACTTAGCGTTTAACAAAAGTACAGATATTTCAAACACATTTCAACTTGCAGTGTTTATTTGTGGAGTTAACCATTCTTTCCAAGTGACAGACAGAATAAATGGTAAACCTTTTAAGCTTGTAAAACACCACTAAGGATAAAAGATCATTTCCAAGCAATAAAAAAGTGTTGGTCCAACAACAGTTTGCAGTCATAGGCGCTTTCAGGATTAACATCAGATATGGAGCACCAGCAATGATAAGGAAAAATAAAGGTGCTAAAATGTTTATGAATGAGTTTGAGGCGTGAACCATTAAAACCAGTTATGTGTTTGTCAGACACCATTTAATACATCAGTCAAATTTATGCACTCAATTGAATGATGATTATTAAAACCGTAATCTAAATTCAATACCATGCGCTTAAGGATTGCAAGTTAAAAGAAATTTCTGCTCAAATTATGTTCCGAATATGGTTACATTGTTTTACCAATGTAAGATGGCTGAGCTGGGGGTGAGGAAAATGTTTAGAACAATTTTTTTAGATATGAGCAGAAATATAAATGTTTAGGAACGAGGAGAGAGAGAGTACCAGTTTCTGAATTTATGATGAAGAGTGCTTGTCCCCTAATTATTTTTTCTGTAGCCATATAACCGAACAAATTAAAACAATTCAACAAAGAGTTATTCGAAAGGGTAGTAAAACGTGGTGCTAAAATAACAAAGAGTTGGAGGGGCAAGATAATTTAATTACCAATGCTTGTAATCACATCACAGCATTTCAAATGAAATAATTATGTTTGTTCAAGTGCCAACTTAGAAGAAAACAATGTTCAACATATTTTATTGTTAAATTACTTTAAAAAAACACTTATAGTACAATTTCTTTAAGTATTCTCAGGAAATAAAACAAAAATCAGCAGCATTTGATTAAAATGATATAAAGTGTTTGAGATATTTTACTCTACATTTCATCTTAACGTTCCTACTGTCCCAGAAACTTTGCAGATGGAAGTAAATGTTTTACAGTGTCATAATGAATTAAAACTCCTTCATGCCGTGAGATCCAAAATCAACTTTTATAACATGTGACAGTGGAAAAATATCCCAAATTAAGATGTTTGCACAAAAAATTGTGAACGCCATCAGATCCATATACGTTTGTGAAACTATTTCAAAAATTAAATCTAATAAAAGTGAATCTTGAGCATCAATAAGATGAAAATCAATCAAGATGTGTAGCTACAAATATTAAATTAGATTTTTAAAAAATATGAGTGATTGCAAAGAAAAGCAAATATTTCATCAAAACAAGTTTTTAGTTTCCTCTTTTAGGAAGTTGTGTTGTGTGTTTCGCACTTCCTCATGATTAGTTCAAGAAGAGGGAATGGGCAGTAACAATCAAGAAGAAGCCATTACCTCTTTGTCCAGTCGCAGCAATGTTAAGTGTGAGATATGTCCCTCTTTGTCTAGTGGCAGGCGTGTAAAGTGTGAACTGTATCCTCCTTTATGCAGTTGTAACAATGTAATGTTTGAACTAGGTTCTTCCACTCAGTACAAAAAGCCACAATGTACATGTTCCCCTTAATTGTTCCCATTCCAACCCCCTGTAATCTCTTCCCTATATTATTCTATGTATCTATGGAAATAGTTTGAATGCTATTTTGTTGTCAATCCAATGCTTATTTAGGTGGTATGTAAGAAGAGAGTACTTACTTTCCAAAACAAACAAAATAATGGTGACACATTAGTTTTTTCAAGTTCATAAATGATCTCGTATGTAATGAAACTTCTGCGAGAAGTGTGTGTTTTTAAGAACTTTTATTAACACCTTGAAATTAATATCAAAATATTTTTAAAGATTATTGCAACATTTTCAAATGTATTTTTCACAGGTGAAGTAAAACAAAATTTGATCTTTGTGCAAAATTGACTGTTTGGCATTTTAAATGTGAATATTGTTCAATTAGGTTGATTTGAATGAGAATTAAGAATATAAAAACCATATATATTTTTATTAAATAGGAGATGTCATTGTTCTTTGCCTATATTTGGCCTAAAATTGTCAAATAAAAAAATACCAATTGCATTAATACAGTTTTTTTTAATATTTCTATTATCAAACAAAGATTTCATTCTAAAAATTGTATTTGCCTCAACCAAAGATCATTCATTGGTAATATGACAAATCATTTTGTGATCAAAGATAAATATTTTAAATATAAGAATGAAGGTTATTTGAAAGAGCATTTTAGTAAATCATGGTTTAAAGTAAGAGGGATAGCCAGCACATTCACATTAGTGATACTGGAGTATAAATTGTTAAAATTAGGAGAAATAGTCAGCACACCTACCTTAGGGATGCTGGAATAGAAGTGGTAAGAATTAGGAGGGATAGTTTTTCTACCCAAACTACTTAAATTCGAGTTAAATTATTTTTACCATTTTTTACCAAGAAAAGCATTTTATTTACCACAAATCAGTGTTTCTACTGGTGGGTAAATAGTCAGCACTAGCACATGACGAACCTGAATAGCTCTGTGGTGAAATAATGTAGTTCTATGCCAAAATTCTTGGCTACATACAAGTATTAAAGTGATTCTTGTTTTGAAAAGGGTAAAATATAACAAATCAATCGGACATATAATATAAATATATATATATATATATATGCAAAAAGAATGGTAGTTCCCAGTGAATTGCAACAAGATCTAGTAACCTTCACTTCAGTGTTTCTTATGTGCAAACTTAAAAAAAAATATCAAAATAACTAAGCATACAATCTACACTAATGCTCACAACAAACACAAACCTTAAATGAGCTTGTTTTCCAGATGTTATACATAAGTATAAAAACCCTTAAAGTGTTGCAACAAAAAAGTGACCTTAAAAACAATACAATAATCATGCACTGTGTTTTGATATCAATTTATTAATTATTAGTCTATCATACGAATAAAATTAAAGTTATGTATAAAATGTCCATAGTACAACTGGCCAAGAGAATCTTTCGATTATGCTTTTAAAGCAATGGTATCCTTCACCTGATACAATTCAGCATGTCATTTTTAAAAGGAAAGAATGCTAGTCCAACTCCTTCATTCATCAAAGTTTGGCTGATAGTAAACCTGTAGAAGTGCTAGTCTGCTTCTAAAATCTAGATAAGCCAAATGCCTCTGGTTGAAGGTAAGTGTTTTTAATGGGTTTGTAGAGTGTGTGATCTTTAGTTGAATAACTAAGGTAAAACTTTCTTGTTAATTAAGATGTAATGCTGTTTGTAATTTCCCAATTTTTTAGAAAGTGCAAAAATGACATAAAATAATTATACTCCATGGTGTCAGCCCATAATCGAGCTATAGTTGACCAAGTGGTCACCAACATGTGACGGGCGCTTGGCCGGTATAACTCACTTGCAGGCTGACGCCATGGAGTTTTTTAAAAATAATTACAAAAAAATTATGAAGTTGTAGTTATAAACAATAATGTATATTATTTTTCATTGTTAAACATACTAATGTATATTAGCGTTTTATATGGACAAATGTTTTGAATACTATATTACTTAACAAAATAATTTGTCAAAGGCCTACTCTGACTTTAGTTCAAGCTTAAAAGTAAAGTAAGGCCTAATTAACTGATTTTTTTTTCCTAAGATTGCAAAACAATTTTGATATGTAACTCATACTTTTAGGAAAAGCCAACCACTTATTACATTTTGAGGCCACAAAATGATGGTTTCTTAAAACTATTTTAACTAGGTTAAATAGTATGTAGCTTATATTAAGTTTGAAAGTCAACATATCACAATTTCACATATAACAAAAACCACGTGACCTTAGAGGTGATGTCAAAAATGTATTAATACTGGTAATCAAAGAAAAAAAGTAAATCTTAGCATCACAATTTTCAATATCTAAATTCTTAGCTCTTAATTCACAGTATATTAAAATTTTAGCGTTGAAGCACAACAGCAAAAATTGGTGAAATGGTTGATTACTTAATTGTACACATTTTTTTTTATTTACTGCAGGCACATTGTAAATCTATTCAAAATGACATTTATGTTCCAATGATGTTAGTCCTGGCTAAAAATGAGCTACTTTATTGGTTAAAAAATAAAATAAATTATTTTTATAAATAATCATATAGATATTTCTCTGTATTTATATTTTTTAGTTGTTTTTTCACATACCCATTACATATAAATGAAATCTTTGCTATTGGGAAGCAAGTGAATCTACTGCATGAAAAATTAATAAAATTATAGTTGTTAAAGGATTAGAACCGAACAAGAGAGTAATCTTGTGTTCTACAAGTTTCCTATCAGACAACTTTATGGGAATAACTATAATAAACTTAGGGCTTTACTAAGGGGTGAAGTTTGAGAAAGCGGAGACTCAAATCTTCGCCTTCCCCAAAATATTATTATATTATTTTGTACTCTTCCTAAATGTCTAATTTTGAGGCCACAAAATGATGGTTTCTTAAAACTATTTTAACTAGGTTAAATAGTATGTAGCTTATATTAAGTTTGAAAGTCAACATATCACAATTTCACATATAACAAAAACCACGTGACCTTAGAGGTGATGTCAAAAATGTATTAATACTGGTAATCAAAGAAAAAAAGTAAATCTTAGCATCACAATTTTCAATATCTAAATTCTTAGCTCTTAATTCACAGTATATTAAAATTTTAGCGTTGAAGCACAACAGCAAAAATTGGTGAAATGGTTGATTACTTAATTGTACACATTTTTTTTTATTTACTGCAGGCACATTGTAAATCTATTCAAAATGACATTTATGTTCCAATGATGTTAGTCCTGGCTAAAAATGAGCTACTTTATTGGTTAAAAAATAAAATAAATTATTTTTATAAATAATCATATAGATATTTCTCTGTATTTATATTTTTTAGTTGTTTTTTCACATACCCATTACATATAAATGAAATCTTTGCTATTGGGAAGCAAGTGAATCTACTGCATGAAAAATTAATAAAATTATAGTTGTTAAAGGATTAGAACCGAACAAGAGAGTAATCTTGTGTTCTACAAGTTTCCTATCAGACAACTTTATGGGAATAACTATAATAAACTTAGGGCTTTACTAAGGGGTGAAGTTTGAGAAAGCGGAGACTCAAATCTTCGCCTTCCCCAAAATATTATTATATTATTTTGTACTCTTCCTAAATGTCTAAACAAGGAGATTTTTGGAGTCCTGTCAAATTCATAACCCAGGTAAAACATTTTAAAATGCTTTAGACAAATTTAATGTTAATACCATTCCTGGACATACTGGGTATGACCTAGTGTTGATTACTATCCCTTCCTTTTAATAATCGTTTAGCTGAGTATTTTACCCCCAAAAATTGCTATATCTAATTATTGATTTGTGAAGCCAGTAGTCTCTTGTTCATCTTACTCAGTATCTGGTAGTGGTATTGTTCCACAATATTGTCCTCTGGGGAGGTCTCATCTACCTTGTAACTGCAGGAAAACAAGAACACACGTCACAAAATCACTCAAGAAAAACTTTAAGTGAATATTAGCAGCCTAGACCTAGTTTAAAAACATTAGAGATATAAATAAAACAAGAATAAAAAACATGGTTTCTAAATATAAAATCATTAACACTTAACAAACTTATAATTTGCACAAAAGGAGGAAAAAAAGTTTCAAAAAATCAAAACCAAAATTTCAATTACACTTCTTGGATGAAAAAAAATCTAATACTAGTAGTTGAGGTGATATATTGGCTAGGAATTTGTTTATAATCATGCTGTGCTTGTTCCTCTGGTTCCAAAACAAGAAAATAAACTGTAACCTACAATGTTTCTTTGGTCCAAGAACTAACTATGTCCAGTATCGGTAGACATCCTGTCACCATTGGATTAAGCTTTAAATGTTCTGGTGTTAAATTTATTCATTAAAAGATTTAGTAGGCATAAAACTAGACTTGGGCATCCTCACTCACCTTTGAGTGTCCAAAATATCAAAGAGAAGCCTAAGAATTTTAGGATTACATGCTGTATTACAGAAACTTATTGGATAGCTAATTAATTAAGACTGTAGGGCCTAGAGATTTTTCAAAAACCATGTGCGGTGTTAGTAGAACCCTGCTTGGGAATCAGTGTTATAGAAGAATGCAATCTTGTTCAAAAAACNTAGAACCCTGCTTGGGAATCAGTGTTATAGAAGAATGCAATCTTGTTCAAAAAACTTTAAAGTTAAGCCAATATGAAAGAATAAATTAGATTAACATACAAACAATTACTTTAGTGCAGTGAAGAAGGCCACAGCTTCAGGGTTGTGTTTGAGCACGGTGAGGATGACTTTCTTCATGTGGACGGAGAACGCCAAAAGCTCCAATAATTGCAGCATGAACTTACCTAGACCCTTCCTTCGTACGTCCTGACATAGCTGCAGCTCATAACTGGAACAAAAACAGTGTGCCTTCAATCAACTGCATCTTGCAATGATGGAGTTCTTGACTCTGGTCAAAATGTTCTGACATTGTTGGAACAAGAGCATTGTGCCCTCAACCCAGTTCATAGCTGTAGTAAAGATTTTTCTTTTGTCCATAGTGAAAGCTATATTTTTTTGTATTGTTCCATTTTTCTCCTGGGTCTACAGTCGAGTGTTTTAAAGTGGTAGGAAAAGTTATCATTCCCTTAGCTCTAAGCCAGGGATCTCCAAACTACAGCCCGCAGGCCGGCCCGTTCCAAGATTTTATCAAAAAACCAATTAATTGTTTCTCTTAGTTATTTATTAACCACACAGTTTATTTGACATGTCCAGTTTCTGTCTGCACACCTGCTTCCCTCATGACACCAAGCCAGAGTACTGTCGGAATTGCAAACCATCATTTTCATCACAGGCGCCATTTCTTATACTGACAACAGAACGGCTTGACTGTGAAGATTTTTAAGTATTTCTAAGTTTCCCGGCAGAGCGTTATCAACGGAAAGTTCTGAAAGATGTTACCTAATTTTTTTAAAGTAATTATATTAACCAATTATTATAAATATAATTTATTACATATAAATTTATTCATTTCTCAAATAGAAGAATCAACGTCAATCATTTTTATCAAACACTGAGTGGCCTTGGCAAATAGAATTTTCTTTATAGACGTGACTGGCCATATGACTTGAAACTAAATTTGCATATTGAAACAAATATGATTTATAATCTATTTGCGTATGTCAAGGCATTCAGGGTAAAAATAATGCTACTTGAAGAACAGGTGAACGTTACTTTGGGCCACAAAAAATGTGTAAAATATATTATGTGGCCCGCATAGTAAAAGGTTTGGAGACACCTCTAAGCCAGTGCAGGGACACTTTATTTTCATATGATTATATATTATGTTTAGGGGTGTGTGAGTATTAGAAAATTAGAGTCAAGTTTCAGTTGCTGCTCATACTCTAGTAATTTTTTATACAAATTTTTTAAAAAAATGTACACTCAGAATTTTCAATCTTTTTCTCAAAAATTCCTTATTTGATTAATTTTATTTAATTTTAAGATTTAATTTCATAGTAAATAGAGTCCATCAACATTTTTTGTAAAATTAAAAAAATTCAATTATATTAAATTTATTTAAAAATTTAAATCTATGTGAATAGACAATTTTTTTCACAAAAAGTTTTAATAAAAAAAACTGTTTTTATACATATTAATTTATTGTTTATTCATGGATCTACTACAGAAAGTCAACTTTAAATATTTCTTGTACAAATAATGCTCTATATTACTCGAAATGAAAATCACCTGCTTGCACATTTGGCCCTTCCTATAAAAAGTTTGCCAAACCCTTGTTGCTCTCACAATGTAGTAAATTTCAAGTAACAAGTAGGTCAGGGTTTTACTCCCAAGTGAATGCACTAAGAGTGGTTTTAGTTTTTTTTTTCCTTAGTGACTTTCCATTATTCCTTCACACACATATGTAGGTACATTTACTTTAAATCTCTTCCTTAACCCTACTTCATAGTGTAAATATGCAGATAATCCAAAAGGGCAGTATGATGTAATACATCAAAAAATAATCCTGGGAAAGTTACAATGCTACATCGTTTATTCCACACTGTGTTTACTGACCAATATAAGACCTCATCCCCATAGTCAAGGTCAAAGCGAAAGAGGGAGAAGGCAACAGGCTGGTCGTCCGAGGTTCTCTGAGCCACCAGCAGCCACGCCATGTCATCTACCATCTCCTCTCGCTTCTCTTTATCACTCCAGCCCCACTCACAATCCTCATAGCTACCAACATAATAGAGAGTAAATATTATTTTACTGGAAAATGTAGCTGTTGTTGAATGTTTCAACAAAGGGTTAACACAGGACTTGTATATGTTCAAAAACTTTTACTATGATTTTAATAACTTAACCATCAGCTTTGACTTAACTTAAAACATATAAAATACACTATATTTATTTTATTTTCCATCGTTATCATTTTCCGATGAGATTTGTGAAACATATCTGTATTTTTGTAAACTACATAATTCAGTATTTAAAGTTATATAAATATACAAATTTTTGGCATTAGTATTATAAAAAGATTCATTTGATATAGGCCTCTTTTGAAAAATAGCACATGGACAAAGGTTTAATTCCTATATCCAGCGAAACTATCCTCGAGATAATTCCAATATGAGATGGAACAAACACTTGACACAATCTTGAAACATTTGATACTCTTTCAGAAATATCAATCTTTAAACAGATATTTTAAAATTAATTGTTAGACACAATTTAAAATGGTAGAAGTATGGATAACTTATTTAGTAATCAGAAAACTAAGAATTTTAACTTTCAAACTAATTAAGAATAAACTTATATTGTTCAGACTGAATTACCAATGTACTCTGAATTTAATTGAATGCCTTGAAGTAATGAGGGAACTTATTAGTGCATCTACTAGTTAATTTCTTCATGAAGAGATGAAATGAAACAGAACCAATTAATCATAATACTTAGCATCGTGTCTTACTACCCATGTGGGTTATATGCTTAAGTACTAATTACTCTAATGGGTTAGGAATTGGGAAGGTTGTGTATAAAGGAAGTGAACCCACATTTACATGGAGGGAAAGTGGAAAACCATTTAAATAAAACCACCCTCAGGTCACCCAAGCGAGATTTGAACCTCGATCTTCTCCCCGTCCTCAGCAGTCTAGCTCAACATGGAACTGGAGCGTTAGCTAACTACGCCACCGAGGTGGGTCAACTAAAAACAAATCACATATTCAGAAGTTCAAAATTTTTCACAATAAAGCTTTATCATAAGGGTCTATAAAAGAAGATGGCTAAACATGAATCGAGAATAACAGGTTTACGAAATAAAATTAGATTAAAGTTTGAACAGAACAGGCCAAGATTCGCAAAATCTTGGGGACAAGCCTACACTAGTCAGTTTTCAATTTACTAAATGAATAGGCCTATTCATGAACAGCAAACATCTGTATCATATGTCAATTTTAATGTAGGCCCCTATCACATCCAATGCAAAAATATTTGATTTGACTTTGGGAATATTTCATAAATTTGACTCAGGCTTCAAGATGAAATAAAGAGGAAGTTGAGAATGTAAGCTCCTAACCTATTTCACATTTTTATTTTTTAGCTTTAAATGACACAGATAAAAAAGTATACAAGCCTTAACATAAAACTATCATACAAATAGATATATTTCAAAAGGTATTTATTTAATATCCAAATAATTTTTTTTTAAATGCTTCCAAGAATGTGTTTGGTTGATACTTTAATTTGGTAGGTTATATTTGTGTGCAAACAACGCTTCCTGATTAATGCTGGTCACTTACTAAGCTTGCATATTCTCTTTAAGAAGCTGAAATGCCCAATCCAGTATTGCCGGATCCACGTTCTGGCTGCGCTTACACTCGAGCGTAACTGTCAAATCATTCTTGTCAAACTTCCTGAATACTGGAAATGCCAGCAGTGGATCCTCCTGGCAAACACACAGTCATGAGACACTGTCTGTCTAATAAACAACCTCTCAGTTAACTTTTATGTGCCCAATGTCTTACAACCCTCTAAATATTTATGCAAATGAGAAGTAATGAGGAAGATGGACATTTACAAAATGTACCCACATTTTAATAGAGCATAGGAAGCACTGTGTAAAGCTACCTTGGCATTCCTGGTCAATAACTCAATCTTGATCTCTTGTCACAAAAAAACCAAACAAGATGAAAATGACACATTTTTGTTTGTGTGTCCAACTAAGAGATATGATTAAATCTAAATAATAATAATTATTATTATTATTAGCACCGCGTCTTACTACCCGTTCAGGTTGTACACCCTTACGCTAATGTGTAATGGTAGGGTGATTGTGAGATGAAATGGAGGACCTACAGTTTAACGTGGAATCAAAACGATGGTGGAGGCCTGGAACTCCCCACATTCACAAGATGTCTTGTCAGAGGTGAAGGAAGGGTTTGATAATCAGATAAATCTGTGCCGGGACCGAGGATTGAACATCGGACCCCCAACACAGAAGTCTGACACCTTACCCTTAGACCACCAGGTCACCTAATTAAAATAATTATTCCACATATTTACCCTGAATTGGTTACTATGTAAGATATATATATGTTGTATGGCTGTTGGTAGCAATGAGCCTACAACACTTTAACATGTTCTTTGGTCTCTGTACTAATCAATCTGTCAATGATACAAGTCATTCATCAAAAGTGTTTTGTATGTTGTCGTACAGCTGTCTTTTATTATGTTCTCGTTAACATAAAACATGGTGTCAGAAGTCAAGAATAATCAAAAATAAACTGTCACTTATTATATTATGAGTAATTTCTCGTTAGTTGTTGAATAGTATAACTATACTATACTACCAGCTACATGCGCGATTCAGCCAAATGATTTAAAAAGTCAAAATTTGTCTTATATGTGGAAAAAGTGGTCAAAGCAGTTTACCACATTTCTATGAGCCATACATATGGAGAAAGATGATAACTCATGGCCAGTTGTTTACTGTTGCACCACCTAGGTCCAGATGCTCATGAGGTATTTTATTTTTTCAACCTAGACAGCGAATAAGTGAAATATTTCATACCAAAAGCCAATATTTCATTTGAACATCACAAACTCTGCATGTGCCGTCAACGACAAAACTAAGCATTTGAAAATGTTGTCATATCTTTAACAAATCTCAGTTTTTCTTGTTAATTTGGTGACTTAAAAGAAAGTCTAGTGAAAAATCTTTTCAATTATAGCCTCAACTATTATTATTATTATTATTATTATTATTATTATTATTATCATCTTGACTGCCTCAAAATTAATGATGCAGAATATGAGTTATTTATGAAAAGTGGGGTATCTACTTTTAAGTGTGACCCGTGTATTAAAAAGGCTAAAGCTTCGTTTGGGGACGCCACCCTTACAAAATCTACATCTGCACCCGCTCTCCCAGAGTGGCCGCAGAAGCCGCCTCAGGTCAAGAAGTCTTTTGAGGAGTTACTCAAAGCTCCATCAGCTGATCGGGAAGCAGTTACTATTCAGCTGTTAAATTCCCTTATTAGCATGGTCTATGATCTCTCTACTCAGGTAAAAGATCTGAGCAGTGATAACGTTGTGCTTAAAGCTCAAATTTCGGAGCTTTTAGCTTTCAAGACCCCGGTTAGCTTGGTTTCAGTCGGAACTCAATGCTCCTTATCTTCACAATCTTCTAAACCAATTGAATCTTCCCCTTCTACATCTCACATATCTAAATCTCCGAATTCCCCCAAATTAACATTTAGCCAAGCTTTAACTTCTAATAAAAAAAGCTCTGTTGTTGAGTCTAAGTCTGTTGTGAAATCCCCAGCAGGGGCACAGTCTGCGTCAGCAAGTGCTGATGACGGTTTTACGGTGGTGTCCCGTCGTAAAAACAATTCAGCAAATTCTGTGCGTGAGGATCCGCCGGCTCAGCGCTCGCGTGCCAGAAAGTTGCTGACTGGCAATAAGACAGCCACTGACCTACAAACAGTGAACAGAGTTTTTTTTTAAAAACTCTATTTGTTACTCGCTTTTCCCCGGAAATATCTTCCCTGGCCATTCAATCTTATCTGACTAAAGAACTCAATCTTGATTACCTTGTCTGCTCAAAATTGAAAACTAAATTTAATTCATATTCCTCCTTCCATATCTCCGTCAAAGAAGATGATTTTCCCATGATAAACAATGGTGACATTTGGCCGTCTGGCTGTCTCATTGCACCTTTCTATGGGAAGTTGCTGCCAGAGCAGATTATCTGTGAGGAGTCTCCCTGTGCGTCTGCCTCTGAAATCGCTGCTGTTGCATCTGACCTTGTCCCACAAGAGGATTCAACTAGAACCCCACTCGTGACCATCAATGGAGGTCTGGAGGATACCACCCAACCCATATCTCAGTGATTAATAGTGATATTTTACTATATTATCAAAATGTTCGGGGTCTGCGTACCAAAGCTAGGGAATTATTTTCTAATGTTTGTTTGAATGAATTCTCTATTATTTGTTTGGTTGAAACTTGGCTCTCTAGTGAGTTTGTTAATGAAAATTACTTTCCCCCTAACTATAATGTTTATAGAGCCGATAGGTTATATGATGGCGCTACTATCTCAAGGGGTGGTGGTGTTCTCATTTCTGTCATTGATACTATTTCTGGTGTAGTCAGGAGAACTGACCTAGAGAATAATATGGAATGTGTCTGGATTGAGATCCCAACATTTGATCGCCAAAAACTGCTAATTGGGAACATATACCTTGCTCCCCAAACAACTGTCGAAGCATTTAACGATTACTTTATTTTTCTTGAAGGTGTGTTGGCTAACTACCCCTATAGAATAATACTACTCGGAGATTTTAACTGCCCCAAAATTGATTGGAAATATCATCATTCTCAGAACATTTCTCATTTCTACATCAAATTAAAAGCTACTCAACTTCTTGCTTCGACCAACATAATAGGATTAGAACAATTTAATGAAGCTGATAATGACACTAACCTCCTTGACCTTGTTTTTGCTAATTTTCACCGCCCCTCTATTACTCAAAGCTCTCATTCACTAGTAAATATTGATTTAGCTCATCCACCCTTATTGATTTCACTAGATGTACCTATTGCTACTAAAATTAATGACACCCCTAATACATATATTGACTATGCACATGGTGATTACCTTAATCTCTACAATGACCTGGCTACTGCTGATTGGTCTTGTGTTTATTCTACTAAAGATGTTAATTTGGCTGTAGATAATTTTACCAAGTTAGTTCAAAGGAAAATCAGAACGCATATTCCTCAAATTACCATTCTTAATTCATCCAAATATCCTAATTGGTTTTCTTCTACACTTAAATACTATATTAGGAAAAAAAACAATTTTTTTAAAAGGTTTAAACAAACAAATAATAGTGTATTCTATACTCATTTTTCTCATTTTCGTAGATTAGTTAAAACTACTTTGATTATAGATAGAGCCAACTGGATGAACTCAATTGAAAATAGTATTAAATGCAAACCTAAAGATTTTTGGAAATTTGTTAAAAATAATCGTATGAATAAAGTTTTCCCATCCATCCTAGAAATTAATGGCAAGTCTATAGTGGATCCTTTATTAATTGCTAATGAGTTTGGGACCTACTTTCATTCCGTTTATAATTCAGCTATTCCTGTCTTACCCTGCCCCGTTATTGAAACTAGTGCGCCCTTGTATCCATGCCACATAACACCCTTGGATGTTGCTAATGCTATAAAAAAATTGAGTTCTTCTAGATGTGCCGGGACAGATGGAATTCCAAGTTTTATTGTTAAAGGCTGTGCCAGCATTTTCAGCCCTTTGTTAGCCTATATTTTTAACATTAGCCTATCAAATGAAACTTTTCCTCTTACATGGAAACAATCTGTTGTCATACCTATCTATAAAAAAGGGGTAAGAACAAATGTCTGTAATTACAGACCAATTTCCCTCTTAAACACTTTCTCCAAAGTATTCGAGAAAATCATACATGAGCATACTTTCCACCACCTTAAAAATAAACTATCAGATAATCAACATGGCTTTATAAAAAATAAATCTACTGTCACGAATTTAGTAGAATTTCTTGGGCATGTTGCCCCTCAAGTCTCTGCCCAAGGTCAGGTTGATGCTATTTATTTTGACCAAAGTAAGGCATTTGATTTATGTCAGCATAATATTATTCTCTCTAAGCTTGGTAATTTTGGACTCTCTCACTCTTATGTAAATTGGTTTAGCAGTTATTTGCATGAAAGATCATTCATTATTAAAATTGATTCACATACCTCAAATACATTTTTAGCACCCTGTGGCATACCTCAGGGTTCTAATTTAGGTCCTCTTCTCTTTAATGTGTTTATTGATGACATTGGTAAATATTTGAACTCGTCTAGTTATTTACTCTTTGCTGATGATGTAAAATTATTTAAAACTATCAAATCAATAGCAGATTGTATAGATTTACAAAATGATGTAAATGGTATTTTACAATGGTCTTTGGAAAATGGAATGTCTATCAATAAATCTAAGACCAAATCTATATCTTTTACTAGGAAAACTAATCCTTTCTTTTTTACTTATAAATTGGGCAGTGATAGCATAGTTCGTACACTTTGTATTAATGATCTTGGTGTCCTCCTGGATAACAAACTTTATTTCCACTATCATGTTGACCATGTCATTTCCCAGTCATTGAAATTACTTGGGCTTATTAAATTTATTACTATATCATTTAAGAAAGTTGACTGTTTTTTATGTTTGTATTACGCCCTGGTTAGATCTAAGTTAGAATATGCCTCTGTTGCTTGGAATTCCATTACCTTAACTGACTCTCTTAGGTTAGAAAACATTCAAAGAAAATTTGTTGCTGCATGCTATGATAGATTCTTTAGTAACCGGATTTATTATGATTATGACAGAATTCGAAACCTCTTAGGGCTCCAAACTCTCTTCTCGCGTAGACTTTATTGTGATGCCCTTTTTGTTTTTAATATTTTCAATAACAATATTTATTGCAAATTTGCCCTTGATCATGTAGGCGTTCATATCCCTTCTCGGGCTTCTCGTAATCCTAAATTATTTTTCCTCGATAGCTCTTATAAGACGAGCCCTATAGGTCGTTGTATCCATAGCGCCAATTCTAGATTTGTCGAGTTTGACTTTTATCATAAAAGGAAAGCTAAACTCAGAGAGTTATTTAAGGATGTCCCATATCAATAATTTATCATGTAGAGGTTCTGCCTATATTATTTAAACTTACAATATTCTGCTATATTTTTTGCATTATGTTACTGATTACTATTTAGTTATTTGTTTTTAATGTTACTTTTTTATTCTTATTATTAATAACTACTTTTTATCTCGTAACTATTCATCAGTATATAACATTATTTAGCCATTTTTTGTCTATCATTTTTTCTTGTGTAAATATATGTATTATAAGGTATGTACGTGTGTACTTTTCAGTGCTGGCCTGTTATAGGTCTTACAACTGTTGGCCAGCACTATAATAAAGGAAATTGAAATTGAAATTGAAATTATTAGCACCACATCTTACTTCCCATTCAGGTTATAAGCACTTACGCTAATGTGTAATGGTAGCGTGATTGTGAGATGAAATGGATCTACAATTTAACGTAGGATCCGAACCACGGTGGAAGCCTGGCATTCCTCACATTCACAAGTTGTGATTAATACACGTCTTGTCAGAGGTGAGGGAAGGGTTTGGCAATTAGATAAGTCTGTGCCGAGACTGAGGATTGAATCTCGAACCCCTAGCACAGAAGTCTAACACCTTAGCCCTAGAGCGCCAGGTCACCTGGCCTCAACTAATCATACAGTGACATAAAACAATGTCTAAATGAAGATGGCCAAATAACTTTAAACAAAGCAGTCCAGCTTGCCAAAACAATGAAAATATCCAAGCTTCATTCTGGAAACTCATCATCAAATCAAGATTTTGTAGGAAACCTGGAAAAAGTTCAACTCAGTAGGTCACCCCTTCAATTCCATGGAAGAATTCTAAGCTTTCAAGGAAATTCTTCAAGACTGAAGTCATCAAGCCCAAGGCAATCTAAATGCACTCCATGTGGTCAGGAACAATTTTACAAATGCCCAGCAGCAATAGTAAAGAGTAATTTTTGTAATAAAGTTGGTCATAATGCAAAAAAATTTAGGTTCTTATGTTTACCATTTGGGATAAACTCAGCTCTTGAGATTTTTCACTCAACTATGATCAAAATTTTTGAAGAAATTCCTAATTTAATTACATATTTAGATGATTTGTTAATTATGTATCTATCAAAGAAAAACATTATTATATTTTAAAGCAGGTGGGTGAAAGAGCTAGATTTGAAAATTTGAGGTTTAATTTAATCAAATTTTCACAAATTTGTCAAGATTAGGTCACTTACATGGGTCACTCTTTTACTAGTAAAGGGATGCTTTCGGGTCCAGCCAAAGTGGCCGCTATTGTTTATATGCCTAAACTCAACAATAGTCAAGCTCTTAAGGTGATATTTAGGTGTGCCTACATTTACATACCTGTCTTCTTATATTAAAGATGTGTTATGAAGAAACCAAGCAAATGAGAGAACCCTTTTTATAAAAAGATGTGCCGGTAGTTTGGTAATGAGATAGTTGTTATGATGACGAATTCAATAAGCTTAAAACCATAATTACTAATACCCCTATTATGATCTGTCCAAATAATCACAAAGTACAGTAGGAGCTGTCATTCTTCACAGTAACAATCCAATTGCACATGCTTCAGCTACATTTACAAAAAGCCAAAGCAACTTTCCACAAATTGAGTAAGAACTCCTTGTTCTTGTCTTTGAATGTGTAAAATTACACCAAGATATTTATAGTCACAGAATAATTGTACATAATGACCATAAGACAGTGGTTCCTCTTTTCATTAAGCCTCTCTATTAGGCCCCTCCTCGACTAGAGAATTATATTGAGAATACAACCTTATGATTTAGAAGTAATTTACCAACAAGGAAAATTAATATTTACTTTGGATACTTAATGGGCATGGTTCCTGAATTGGATGAAAATGTTAGTGTACATGTCATCTGTTAATTTCACAAACCTGTCATTGTCTCCTAAAAGACTGGAAACTTTTCAAAATGAAACAAGTATAAAGACCCTGTCTTGAAAATTTGATTTAATTTTTGTAATTTAGGATGTCCTTAAAACAAAGTCATTTCCTGTTGAGGTTCAACCATATAACAAATTCTTTCATGAAATTCACGAAACAAGTAGAATAGTTTTTAAAGGGGAATGTATCATTGTTCCACAGTAAATGTAAAAGGAAATTGCTAAAAGTTATTCATTAGAGTCATTTTGGAGTGCTGCGAAGGGTGCAGTATGAAAAAAGCTTATTATTTTGGCCAAATAGGGTTAGCGATATTATAAATGTAGTCATAGATTGCTCTGCTTGTCACCAATTCAATAATGATATTAATCAATGTTTAATGAAGTTAAAATGTTATGATGGAATAAAGTTGGAGTTGATCTTATGAAAATAGTGGGTAAAGAAATATTTACTTAGGTGTAGATTTTTTTCAAAATGTAGGCCTATTGGGATGTCTTTGCTTAATAGAGGATCAACGGCTCCAATAGCAATGCAAAAACTAAAGTCAATTTTTGCTCGTTATGGAATATCAGCTGTCGGGGTTTCTGATAATGGGCCACCATTTAATTCACACAATTTCAAATATTTTGCTAAGACTTGGGTTAAAGAACATGTTAGGATACAGCTAGTAGTCCACATTACCACCAGTCAAATGACCAAGATGAAAGGATGATACATACATTAAAAAAACATGGTTTACATAACATTTGAAGAAAATTTAGATTGTTATATTATGGCTCTTTTACAATATGGAACTAGGTACTCTAAATGATAAGTCAAGCAGTTCTTCATCTCAAGTGTTATGTCTAGGCAATTAGCTACACTACCTATTGTTGAAACCAACCTAATTAAAACCAAATTAAGTTGATACAATTATTATAATAACTCGATAAACAAATAAAAAAAAGTTGGAAAAATGGCAAAATACTATTAAAAAACCTAAAAGTGTCTGCCAGAACTTAGCGTGATTGATGAAGTATTGTTAAAGAAAAACCCAACTGAAAAAAAATGGTCTAGCGGTCAAGTTACTTAATAATTATAGTTCTACAACCATTAACTCTGGTAATTAATGGTTTCAATGGTATTTATAGACGGAATAAAATACATGTAAGAGAATGTGTACAAAATGGTGATTATGAAAATCAGCAGAAGGATACATGTGACAAAAGTAGACAGTAGTGTAAATTCCAGTAACAGGAATGACTATCAAGCGCTATCACAGTAGGCCTACTTTAAGATTGATAAATGTCACTACTAAGTCGGGTAGGTTGGTACGTCCTCCTAAATTACTGTAAACTTACTGGTAGCTTGGTCCCGGCATCTGCAGTCTAGTCTAATAGGAGAGTAACACATTAAACCACGCAGCTAATGAAGTGGGTTTTGAAATAATGTTAAGTTATACCAGTATTTTGTTTTACTTATCTAAAACATTTTTAACTGTCTAAAAAGGGGAGATGTAAGATAAATATAGTGTATGGCTGCTAGTAGCACTGAGCCTACAATGTCACTTTATTAACATGTACTGTGAAATCTGTACTAGGCAGTCTGTCAATAAAAGTCATTCATTAAAAGTGTTTTGTATGTTGTTGTACAGCTGTTCTTTTATTATGTTCTTGTAAATATATAACAGCTTCCAAACTTTTATATATTGTTAAAATTTTGTCAATATCTCCGTCATAAATAATTCCAGTTTGTCCACTATAACTTTTATGAGGTGATGGTTCACAAAAGATAGGTTTGGTGCTCATGGAAATATAATATAGAAGGCTACTGGTACCTGATTGTTGGCCTTATTCACTAAATCCTGCGACACAGCTATGCGAGCCGCCTCTTCCTTCCTTTGCTGTCGTTTCTCCTTTCCTTTGTTGGTGTTAGGCCTAGTTTTTCTCTGGTGCATAAACAATATAGGTTGATCAAACAAACAATTTTTTAATAATATTCATTTTAGTTGTAGTATTTTTTTTTATTTATCTAGCACGTCTTACTACCCATTTGGGTTATATGATTAGGTATTAAATGTGCTAATGGATTAGGAATTGGGAGGGTTGAATTTAAAGGAAGTAAATCCGCATTTGCGTGGAGAGTGGAAAACCATTTAAGAAAAACCACCTCCAGTTCACCCGACCAATATTTCAACCTCAATCTTCACATCCTCGGCAATCTGGTTCTACACGAAACTAGCGCGCTATCCAACTACGCTATTTAAGAAAAACAGCCTCCAGTTCACCCGACCAAGATTTCAACCTCAATCTTCACATCCTCGGCAATCTGGTTCAACACGAAACTAGCGCGCTATCCAACTACGCTACCGAGGCGGGTTTATTTGTAGTAAGGAGCAATATTAATTTATAATATAAGGAACGTACTTGGATGGAACAGCTTATTAGATTAAATGGTACAACTTCTTTGGTCAATTAAACAATATAAAATAAGAAACATAACATGAAGATAAAAAAAAAGTTTTCACAAAATACTAGTTGAATGATGATTCGATTAAAACATTCAAGTTGTTGGGAAAATGACATGCAACAAAGGAGATTCTAAGCGGATTAAATATGACCAAATTGCTTTTTAATGTTAATTATAGAATTGGTGGTATTCTAAATATAAAGAGAATACTAAAGCACTGGGCTACAATTGAAACTTCTTTTTTACTTAAGAGTAAATACTTACACCCATGTTTATATTAAATTAAAAAAACAATAGCACTGAAAAATGAAACAACTGTAGAAAGTAAATCAATACAACAATTGCCGCAATTTTCTGCGATTGTATTATATTGTTTTCACAATCGCACCAACTGAAAAATTGTTTTGAAAAAAGTTATAAAACGTTGTCTTAAATTTAGTAGCCGAGCAGGAATATATTAATTCTGAAATATTTTAGTTAGGAACATGCTCACAAAGTATCCATCTTACTCTGATAATCGTATTAAAAATCCAAATCAAGTTTTTAAACTTGCACTTAGAGAGCAATATAACAGGGTGGACATTATATGTTGCTGCGATATACAAACCGTCCTCAGTACACTTATGTGTAAAATAGAAAGTTACTTTCGGGGATCTCTTTCTCTCTTTCATACATACAAGACAATGAGGCATTTTGACATAATTCGGTAAATTGTATGAATATATAAGATACAAAAATGTATGTCTAGTAAAATGAAATAAATGTGTTAGTAAAATATTTAAACAAAATATCTAAGTTAGAAGTCCATGACTTGTTTCTTTATATAAGTTGATGTAGGTTAAAATATTAATACTTCCTACAATACTATAACCTGATTATTTGAACGTAAGATTACTACACAAAGTTTGCCATTCAAACCAATATAACTAAGTTCTTAGCTAACTTATCTCATCATTGTTATCAAACATTCAATAAAAATTGTCTAAACCCAATATAAAAGCTAATAGCAAACTT
Source organism: Timema californicum (assembly GCA_902141385.1). NCBI lineage: Eukaryota > Metazoa > Arthropoda > Insecta > Phasmatodea > Timematidae > Timema > Timema californicum. Next base: position 36,440 of record CABFOW010003881.1, read on the forward strand.
TAACTATGTTGTATCATTAGCAGAATGTACACAACATGCAACATATTTTAATATGATGAAGATTATATTCGTATTTTTACAATATTACATGTGAAACTGAATTGAATATCGTTAATTTACTGTAAATGTTTCTTCACTGAAGTGGGAAAATCTTTGCTGTTTTCAAACCATTAAAGTTGTATACACCAGAGACATGGTTTCGCACAATTACATTAAAAGAATCCGTTAGTTATGTCCTATCAAAATCAAGCAGACAGCAAACTTAAGCGTCACACTCAGGTACTTTGAAAGAGGTGCGTTGGTTTCCATTCAGTATAGTATAAAGCTCACTGGTAGCGATTTACTAATGGATTAATCAATACTCGCTCGTAATCTTTCAAATACATGTTGTGTTCGGGTCAAATGTTGAGAACAGTTATATCTATTATTCCTGAGTTTTTGCATTCGCATTGCCAGAGTAGTTCCTCGCCTGACTGTTGACGTCACTGGAATAGCTGTACCAGATGTAAAGAGAATAGAAACGGAACGCCCCTTTGAGACATTTGATTATGTCCTTGCTTACGTCAGCCAGTACAAAGCAGTTAAATCTTAGTACTAAAATAGTAGAATAAACTCTTTTTTATATAATTAGAGTAATTGCGTTAATTTGACATTTGTATGGATTCAACAACGTTATTTTTTATTTAAAGTTCCAAAATGTGATATACTTTTAATAACTTTGTTTTCTATACAGCTTTGTATACCTTTCTAAAGCATCGTACATACTTTAGTGCATTTACCGTTACGTAACAACGCCCCGAGCTGAGCACCGTAATGTGCTTTGATAGTGTTTGTGCGGGACCCGTATCACCTAACGGTAACAAAATCCGCTCAGTGCTCAGTTCGATACCACTTCCTCCAAAGGTGGTCTCATTTTGAAAAAATAAATGCTCGCGTTGGGGCTCGGATCGAGGGTCACTAGTGTAGACAGAACCCGTAACAGTGCTCCAAGTAATGGGCGCGAACACATTATCTAGCTTTTGTTCCAGCTATCCAGTTGTGACCAGAATTTTGTAGCATGTGTTTTCCTTCTGTTCATTTTTGTATACATTATCATGAACTGCTCTGAGAAAGAGAGATTAGGACTCATTGAAGACTACAAGAAGTGGCCATTATTGTGAGATTTAAAACATAGACTTCATTATCGCAAGGTAAAGCACAGTGACGCGTGGATCGAGCTGAACTTAAGGACTTCTGAGGAGTGCAGGAAGAAGCTAATGGTATCGTTTCCCGCTTATGGCTCATCGGCTCTGTAACGGAAGTGTGTTACAGCTTGGAGTTTATCTCAAGGCCAGAAATAGTTGACAAAGGGGGAGAGGGGGTTCGAACCGGAATGATCACCAAACCAAGCAATCGTCTGCTCTGTACGATGCTACGTTAAGGTAAAATGCTCTATAGCCTGTACATGGTTTAAAGCGCTGGATTGTATATTGAGTGATTTCAAAATCTCAGGTAATCAAATTTCTCTGTCTGGCGCTACCTTTCATTTCTCTTTAAATTGGCTATACCCGTGGGGGAAAAATAATTGCCTTTAATTTTCCATCTCTTGAGTAGGACTGAGTGTGGCAGGTTTGGAAGTAAAGGAGAATAAAAGGTGCGCTAATTTTTTTTAAGCTAGGCTTAGCCTAAAATCTTGGATGGATTTAATAAATTTGTCTAATTTTGAGTTGACTACGAGAAAAAGTTCTCCTTTAAAAAATGAAAGACTATAACATTCCCGAAAATAAATATAATATCAGTTTTTGAGCCACTTGGTTGTCAACATTTATTGATACTCTACATAAAGTACAAGCTGCAAGAGATATCTAATATGAAAATCTTGTAGCTGGAAAAAACCGAAAAAAAAAGAAAGTATCGCGAAGTCTATGCTAGAATTTTAAGATTAGTTAAGTACTATAATGATAGAGACATTATTTCGTTTTTACGTGGTGTTGCACATAATATTGCAATGTATTAATATAAGCCAAAGAACATTTAAATAAAATAAAATGTTGCACATTTTGCTATTTTTTACCCATCACTTTAAATTAAGCTAGTTTTTACCCATCACGTTGCATTATGATAGTTTTTACGCATCACTTTTTAGTAAAAAGAAAAAGGTGCATTGCACTATGCAAGAAAAAAGTTGATCAAAAAAAGAAAATTGGAGTTTTTTGGCGCCCAGTTGTCCAGGCGTTCAGTTATCCTGGCACCCAGTTGTCTGGATCCGGTACGAGAAGTCAAGAAACTTATGCAGTGAAAGTACGAGAATTAAACATATGCAGCACTTGAGTCGATTTTCAGGTGCTGTGATTTCTCGTAAACGCGAAAGAATAGTTTTAAATTTTATTATAACGAATGAAGAAAGATGGCTAAAAGTTAACTATATATATATATATATATCATGCTAAATTCTACAAAATAAAAAAAAAGAAAGTATCGCGAAGTCTATGCTAGAATTTTAAGATTAGTTAAGTACTATAATGATAGAGACATTATTTCGTTTTTACGTGGTGTTGCACATAATATTGCAATGTATTAATATAAGCCAAAGAACATTTAAATAAAATAAAATGTTGCACATTTTGCTATTTTTTACCCATCACTTTAAATTAAGCTAGTTTTTACCCATCACGTTGCATTATGATAGTTTTTACGCATCACTTTTTAGTAAAAAGAAAAAGGTGCATTGCACTATGCAAGAAAAAAGTTGATCAAAAAAAGAAAATTGGAGTTTTTTGGCGCCCAGTTGTCCAGGCGTTCAGTTATCCTGGCACCCAGTTGTCTGGATCCGGTACGAGAAGTCAAGAAACTTATGCAGTGAAAGTACGAGAATTAAACATATGCAGCACTTGAGTCGATTTTCAGGTGCTGTGATTTCTCGTAAACGCGAAAGAATAGTTTTAAATTTTATTATAACGAATGAAGAAAGATGGCTAAAAGTTAACTATATATATATATATATATCATGCTAAATTCTACAAAATAATTTGTTTTCTAACTACATTCAAGTTTGCTATAATTTTCTCATTTCAATAATATTTTGCCGCCCCCCAAACTTTGCTGCCCTGTGCAGCTTCACATGATGAACTTACCTAAAATACAGCCATGCAAATAATAATATTTCAGTATGTGCGCCTTCTGTGACTACATGGCTTTGAAGATATCATGTTGCACTGGTGGTATCCCATTAAGTGCAGTGTAATGAAATAGATTTTTCATTTCATAATAATTCAAATCGAAAGTTACCACCCTTACTATTATTTCAAATCAATTAATAATTTCAGAATATAAAACTCAATACATCCACATGTGTTTGAAAATCTTTTCACACACCAGGATATTCAATTATGAATTTGGTTGTAGTTTACGACTCTCTGTCGCCAGCCTTTCAGCCTATTTTTTATATTATTCATTGTTTCCCTCACCACTATTGCGACTACTTTGGAAACACAACAACTTAGATAACACTTTCTTTCTCTCTCCCTCCCTTCTAGAATCTTATGGAAACATGATGCAAGCTAAAGGAACGAAAGAATATTACAGAATGATTTAGTTCGAAATATATACCCGAAAAGAAGGCTCCTTTCTTCACTCATTCCACAACCCTACTGTAGGAAAGGTCCATGAAATATTGGCCTCTTTACATTTCACTTGATCTTAAACCTTGCAATAAAACTGTTCACAATATGCTAATATATTAAGTCCAAGCTGTCATAAATAAAATGATAATTCTTGTTCAAATGTTCTTTTAATCAAATAAAAACTAATTTTTTCAGAATACCGTAACTGAATTCACATATAAATAAAATAAAATTGAAGTCTGGAATTGTCATCATCACCCCGTATTCCAAAGAAGATCCTTACAAGTGACTTGCCAACTCGACTACAACCCACAACTACTCACTCCCCGAAACAACTTCTTACAGCGTGGCTTCAACAACCTGAGAGCTTCAAACGCAGAACTCTGCAAGAAATAATTTACTTACAGCAGATATTTTAATTTAGAAACAAAATAAACTTATTGGTGAAAATGCTGTGTTAATTATATTAGGCACTTAATGGAGGAATAAAATGTTAAATTCAAAATTGGAAGTATAAACTGTTTATAACTTTTTTTAAACATTTTGTGGGCTAAAAAAATTTCAAACTTGTAGTATACATGATATTGATGATTTATAACTTCTTAGAATTTCAAACATAATAATATTACTAAAAAAATATACAATGATTTTAAGCATTATGTTAATAGTAACCCTCACCTGAGAGAATGGGCAAAATAACAAATCTCATATAAGTTTCACTCAAATCATTTAAGCATATGCAGTTGGTTTTCTTTTTTTGTAATCTATAATCAGGATTATTAATACCGTCATAAAACGATTAACCAAATAACTCATTTAAAACTCTTGAAACTTTCGAACAAGTTTTGCTACAACCAGACATGGCATACATTTTGAATGTGTGTTTTACCATCAATGATCTTTTTATTATACTGGATGGACATAAACATAAGCATTGCCAAGGTCCAAAGAGTGACGTTCAAGTTTATCGTCTGCTACATTGTGGTTGGAAATATTTAACGGTTTCTTTCAATGTTCTTATACAAAAAATGTCTCTGATCAATAAAAATGTTATTGTTTGAAAATAGTGAAGTATTATAGTACACTTGCCTGAAGAATCATTTGCATTAAAGGATATGAAATTCAGTTTTACAGGTAATACTGTACAAATACGAATAAAATAATTAATATATTTATATATCTAGTTTTCATCCATGTTGTTTACAATCTACCAAGACTCCACTTATATTTAACTTAGTCTATTAGCTTGTATACTGGTTTCAGAAACCATATAGTATTGAAAGTTAGATAAATAATTAATAAGATATCTTAAAACTTGATTACATTTGTTTGAATGACAAACTTTGTGTAGTTGCCATACGTTCAAACGACTAGTTAGGATATAGGCTTGTAGAAAGTATTATTTTGGTTCTTTGGCAGAAACGCAAATGTCAGTTTTGTGATTTTTCAGGATAGCAAAAACAAACTTTGAATAACTTTCTAAAATCACCTTTGCAATACACATTATTGAAAAGTTATAAGAGTTTAATTTCATTATGTTATTTAGCAGACAAAATGATTACTTTAAAAATAAACAGCTGTAAACAAACATAACAAGCTCTGGCAGAGAATTAATGAGTTTATA
>CABFOW010003881.1:43041-54883 GCA_902141385.1 Timema californicum
TACATGACGCCAACTATACTGGCACAAAGAAGGGCTTTAATAAATGTATTCGTGCGCCACACTATTGGGCACTCATACTGTTGGTTATGAGGTTAGGCCTAAACAAGCATGATATTTTAAACATGTTTTGACAATACTTAAGAATACTCTCAACGTGTTCTATTATTGCTTCTCTTTTGGATGATCTCTTATTTATAGGCTCATGTTTCCCTATCCCCTCACCATCTATGATCCCTGTTTTTTTTATGACTATTACATCGATCTTCCCTCTGCTTATACCATAAATATTTTGAAACTTTTTTACAAACTACTTTTTTGTTTTCAAGTAATGGTGTTGTAAAATTTAAAGTTACCAGTCTATATTTAGTCTGTTCCGTGATGATTTTTCCTTTCTGCTCAGTACCTTTACTTTTTATAGCAATATTATCTGCTAATATTTGGACTTTCGTCAACTGATTTTCTATACCCATAAAATCATTAAATATATGTTCCTGCTTTGTTTTATCAATCTTAAAATTAGATTTTTTGCGACAACCATTCTATAGGTAGCAGAAACTTCTTCCTGGGCGAATTTATCCTTGTCTTGTTAAATTTTATAACCCCTTATCTTTCTTTTGTTTTTCAAGAGCTCTATCATATTTTATCTTCTTTTTTGGTGGATAAATATCAGCTTTATATCTGGTATATTCAGTTTCGGTAACTGTTGGTACATAATCATAATCAGACTCCTGGTCATTACTTGGTACATAATCAGGATCTAAATACTCGTATGCATTCCCTACCTCTATCTCATTTGATATATTACCAACGTCTAAAATTAAATTGTCAGTTGTCTCAGAATAATAGGTGGATACATTCATAAGGTTGAACGTGTCATGGGAATGCTCTTTGGATAAATCTACATTTTCCTCTGCTGATAAAACAAATAGATTGTGACCATAGGATAGATCTACATTTTCCTCTACTGATAAAACAAATATATTGTGACCACTGGATAGATCTACACTTACTGCTGCTGATACAACCACTAGATTGTGACCACAGTATATATATATATATATATATACATTTTCCTCTGCTGCTACAACCACTAGATTGTGACCACAGGATAGATATACAGTTTCCTCTGCTGATATAACCACTAGGTTGTGACCACCGTATAGAGCTACATTTTCCTCTGCTGATACAACCACTAGATTGCAACCACTTCCTACAAGATTTGCATCACTCAAGTGTAAAACACTACGTGAGACTTCCTCCACTCCATCCCTAAAACCAAGGTCAATATCTACTTGAATGTCACCAGTAATCATCACCGGATCTGAGAACAAAGAACAGATCCAATTAGTGACTTGCAAGCTACATCTTACAAACACACCTATTCTGTTAACTTTAGTAAACTAAATAATAGCTAGAATGCACTAGTTATCATTAAATTTCCTCCAGGATCCACATCCGTGTTACAAGAAGTTGAAGTGGATGGATTTGGGTTCTCCACGTCATAATTCAATTGATCTGTGAAATTAAAACAAGAAAATAATAAACCAGCAATAATAAAATTTCAAAATGTTTATAGCAAAATTATGATAAAAAAAATTACACAACCTACACACAATACTAAAATTTTAAAATTTTATGTTGTCTGCAACACATTTAAAACAAAACAGAACTTGCTTAGATAGCCTATAAGAACTATTAAAACTTGTAAATATCTATTGTAGTTTAAATAAAAGTAATCACAAACTTACACAAACTAAACATAATTCTTAACTGCAATATTAAAACTTTGAAGTTTAAATAGCACTTTTAAACAAGATAAAACATACATAGCTTGTAAATTACATTATATTAAAACTTCATAAATTCTATAGAAGATCAAACTAATAAATAACCTAAATGACCTACACATAATTAATCAAATATTACAATATTAAACCTATAACAGTTTCAACTAAAAAAAACTTAAGTATACACATAACTAACTCAGAAGTAGCCTTACCTTTGTTAATCTTTTTATTGCGGACTTGCTAGTTTGGCTGCAGCATTAATTTTTTTTTTCTGTTTTGCTTTCAAATATTTTTGCATTCCCTTTTTTTTTTTAATCTGATCAAATATTCTCATTCATGAATGATTGTATGGATATAAAAAAACTATCAATCACTTTCACACAGCCTCACTAAATCTTTTAATATTAATTAATTAATTGGACTCACTGTTTTGTATGAGAACTACCAGAGTTCAGCCCACATATCATATTTAGGTTTTACTAAAGTACTTGCATTTGGCAAGCCAGAAGTTGATGTGTCAACATATCATGTTTTGGCATAGATTAAATTACAAAATGTCCTAACTTCATTTAATGAATAAGGATATTTTAACATGGGCATCGGTCCTGGACAGTTGTACTTTGTGCTGCTTTAGACCATGACGTGTATAAGTGTGTTTTGAGAACGGTGGAATCCGAAGACGAGTGCGATGTGAATTCGGCTATGACAAAACTATACTCAAATATTCGACCAAATTCTCAATCTAGTGCCATAGGTTCTAAATCGGTTCGTTCAAGATCACCATCTAATAATCAAATTATAAAGAAATCGAAATCTAGTGTAGGGCGTGTTGCGGTCAAACCAACGAGACAGGTGTCATCCAAAGTTACTAAAGTAGATAATGCCAAGGAGAGTCAAATTAGGACAATTGTATCAGTTAACAGTAGAGAAGTCGAAATAGAGGATGTATTCAATTCTTCTAATCCAGGGCCGTACAAATTTCATTTTCAAATACATTGAAACTTAACATTCATAATCTGCACTCAATGAAAATAGGTAAGGGACTATTTCCTAAGTATTAGAGTGTAGCTAGCATTGTTCTGGCACGGAATAAACAAATTGTTGTTGAATTGTTATGTATTAAGGAAGCTAATAGTCTTATGGCAGATAGGGAACTGCATGATCTTTTGAAGGTCTCAGTTGACAGGGTGGGTCGTAATGAATATAGGATAGGAGTTATTCATAATATTCCACTAGAGTTTTCGGAGGAATTTATTAAGGAAGTGGTAGAGAGATAGAAAGTGAATCTTCAATATTGCAGTTACGACGTTTCAATAGGCGCAATCCTGATACACCTGAGCGGTTTGATCACTCATGGCACAGTAGCAGTGACTTTCGTGGGCAAAGAGCTACCCTCTTCTATTGTCATGTGTTTTTTTAGGGTGGAGGTCAAGCCTTATGTTTACCGAGTGACGCAATGTCACAATTGTTTACGTTTTGCACATCTCGCTGTCAACTGTCGTAGTGGAGGGCATAAGTGCGCAAAGTGTGTTAGTGGTCATTTCATAGAAGAGTGTCTCCAAGGAAACCCAAAATGTGTTCATTGTAGGGAGGTTCATTTGGCGGCCTACCGAAAGTGTCCCGAGTGGATGCGGCAGCTTCAAATCAAATCTACAATGGCTCATCGCAATTTGTCGTACCGGGAGGCTGGTCAGGATGTTGACCGCAACTCTTCCTACAAGGCGTGCTATGCAACTAGGGGGGCCCAATTTGTCATGAACAATTCTCAATTACAAATATGTCAATACGGCCACGCAGTGTAATGTCGTACGTGGCGACTCTTTCGAGTACCCCGGAACAGGTTGTTGGAGATATGGACGTGGATTCGTCAGGAAGCTCTATCGAAGGAACATTATACGACATCATAAGTAAGGGAAAATATGGTTTCTAAATTTGTATCGCGACTAGTAATCGTGGCTTCCTCAGCGCCAGGGGAGTTAGATCTGCCAAGTTTAATGGCGACAATAACAGGGTAAATCCAAAAGTTGTTAAGGAATGTGCGACGCTTTAATAGCCACAATCGTAGAACTTCTAGGATCAAAGCAGGTAGTGGTGTCCAAGGTAATCTTGTCTGAGTTAAGTATATATACATATGTTTTGTGTGTGTTTATATGGTTAGCTATTTAAATATGATACAATGGAATTCTAGATGCATTAGGAACAAAAAAGCGAACATCGAGCAATTATTTTTTTCTCGTGATATCTATATAGTAGCGTTAAGTGAAACTTGGCTCAGGTACCAGGATAATTTTGTTATAAATACATTTAAAATATTTAGGTCGAATAGACCTGCCTGAGCGGGAGGTGTTGCGCTGTTAATTAGGTCGGACATTCAATCTTTTGAAATAACACTGGGCACATTTTAATATCCTTGGGAGTTTGTAGGGCTAAAAATATTTTCCTGAAGCAGGACATTTTCATTTATATCTTTATACAACCCTACACCGGATAATTTCAATAATAAATTATGGGATCAATTTGTCGGAGGTCTAACATCCCCCGGTTATTATCTGCGTGGACATGAATGCAACACCATGTGTTGTGAGGCTCCCCTTACATAGATCATTGTGGGATAAAGATTCATGAAACTTTAGTGGTGGTACCTCTTGCTATATTAAATACAGGGAATTTTACGTGAATTAAAAGACCTCCATATCCTAATACGTGCCCAGATGTTACTTTTGCACCCCCTAATTCTTCATCATACTTAACTTGGGATACGATTGGCGACTCCATGGACAGTGGTCATTTGCCGATTATTTTGACAATAGAAGCTCAGGTCCCATATAACTATAAAACTGTTCCTCTGGATAGGTCACGCAACTAAAAAAAATAAATTGGGAATTATACTCGACAAAAGTGGTGTTAACAGTTCAAAATTTAGCGGTGGACCGTGATCCTTTAGTACAGTAAGACAAATTTGTTAACGCGCTACAGAGCTCAGCTGATGTGGCAGTACCAATCTCAAATAGTGGAGGCTATAGGAGTATTAAACGTTGCCCGTGGTGGACAGAGTCATGTTCTAAAGTGAACGCTCAAAGGAGGCTATAATTATATATTTTAAAACAAAATTTTAACCTGATTAACTATGAAAGATACTTTCGTATGGCAGCTGCTACGTGCGAAGCGTGATTATTGGCGGGTATATTGCGAGTCTCTTTCTCCCGATGTATCTCTGACACAGGTTTGTCATAAAATCAAATGGTTCAAGGGTATTGTTACAAACTTTTGGATTCCTACGGTTGACTTGGAGTCATGGGCAGAGTAATTCGCTTGTAGGGTGATACCGGATTCGGTTATGTGCTTGCCGCTGGAATCTCCCAATTTGGGTGTTATTATTATTATTATTATTATTGTTAGCACCGCGTCTTACTACCCGTTCGGGTTATACGCACTTACGCTAATGTGTAATGGTAGGGTGATTGTGAGATGAAATGGAGGACCTACAGTTTAACGTGGGATCCGAACCACGGTGGAGGCCTGGCATTCCCCACATCACAAGATGTCTTGTCAGAGGTGAAGGAAGGGTTTGGTAATCAGATAAATCTGTGCTGGGACCAAGGATTGAACCCCGGCCGCCAGCACAGAAGTCTGACACCTTACCCCTAGACCACCAGGTCACCTACAATTTGGGTGTTCCTGAGCTGGATAAACGTTTTACTGACAGTGAATTAAGGGCAGCGTTGAATCGAGTTCAACACACGGCGGTTGGCCCAGACAATGTGTCCTATGGTATGTTGACAAAATTGTCGTCTGTTTCTCGACAAGCGCTGCTAGAGATATTTAACTTTCTGTGGGAGGAGGGGGTAATACCAACGGGATGGAAAATTTCTTTTTTGATTCCTATTCTAAAACTGGGTAAAAGTGGGGAGTTAACAAGCTCTTATCGGCCTATTGCACTCTCGTCCTGTTTTGATAAAATCATGGAACACTTAGTTAAAGCCCGTTTAGAACGATTTCTGGAAATGAACGAACTCCTTAATCCTATGCAATTTGGTTTTAGAAAGGGACGTTCCACACTTGATAGCCTCTCTATATTAGTTTCTGATATTCGAATTGCTCTATCACAAAACTCATTTGTATCAGCTTTTTCACTCGATATACAGGATGCGTATGATAATGTCAAGCATTCGGTGTTATTTGATAAAATTTGTCACCTGGGTTGTTCTAGCAATATGTGTCAATGGTTAATCTATCTATTTCATAATCGATCGTACACTGTCAAGATAGGACAAGCTAGCTCATCTCCTAGAACTCAACAAAGGGACCTACCACAGGGATCAGTGCTCAGTCCTCTGTTATATTGTTATATGAAGTCTATTCGAACGATATTGATAGCTCTTTTCCGGTTGGTATAACGACGCTACAGTATGCGGATGACGTAGTAATATACATTCGGTCTTGTAACTTGTCAGAGGGGGTGAATAATTTACATTCAGTGTTTCTTTTGCTTTCAAATTGGTTGACAGCCCACTTTTTTACTTTAAATGTATCTAAATATATTGCGGTAATCTTCACCTGACATAGAGTGCGAGATAACTCAATTAGGCTAGTTTATGAAGGCCATAGAATTCAGGCACAGCTAATGGTGCTATTTTTAGGCACTACACTAGACATGAAGGGATCTTGACTCCTTCATTTTTTGGAACTAGCTGGAATATATGACAGGTTTATAAATACTATGAGATCAGTGGCGGGTGTCTATTGGGCCTACCACCCATATACAATGTTACAAATGTACCATGGGCCTCGATTTGAGTTTGGGTGTTTTTTTATATCACACTGCATCATGATCCACACTAGCAAAGCTGGTTAAGATCTAATATGCGGCTTTAAGATTGCGTCCGGGTGCTTGTAGTACATCACCAACCAACACACTCCTTACTGAAGTGGGAGAACTCCTTTTATTTCCTAGGCGCCGTTTGTTGGCGGACCAGTTGTTTATTAAAGATTGTTCAACTTCTAGTTATCTGCGACGCAGACATCGGATCCTTACAAATTATGTTGAAACAAAACATTCCCTTCTCTGGTGGATAGTTTTTTTGGGTTTGAATGAACTCCGTCAGTATATTTTTTTCTTCCGTATCTGGAACACTGTTTTACTGGGGGGCATGATGCCCTTTGAGATGCACCAGTGGTGTTATCTATTCCGTTTTCAGGAAAAAAAGAGCTTCCCATCTGATCGAACAGAATTTAAATGCAGTAAGGTATATGAAAGAAAGATTGAATAGTTACAGACTTATATTTACAGATGGTGCTAGGAGGAGAGGGCAGCCAGCCCTAGTGGGTGTGGCCTTCTATGACAGTAGTATTAATTATGGTCAGTCATATAGACTACAATCTGATGCATCAATATTTACAGTGGAATTATTTGCTATCTTACAGGCATTGAAATATATATTATCTTTACGTCCGCAGCTTTTAGTGTTATTATGCGACTCCCGTAGCGCTTTGGAGTCTATAAGTGGCTTGTCAAACCCTCCATCACATCCAATGATAATTCAAATACTCGAAGAGTGCGCCTCTCTACGAGATAGGGGCTACGAATTGGGGTGCCAATGGATTCCTAGTCACGTTGGTATGATGAGTAATGAGAGAGTAGATAGCTTGGCATCTAATATAAATTTATTTTCTATTGTACAGGAAGTCCCGCTACCGTATTGCGACTTAATACACAGGGTAAAACACAGAAGTCGGATTAAATGGAGCGAATGGTGGAAGACCACATTCCAGCAGAAAGCAAAATGGTACCATGGGGTTTATAGTACAAAATTAGTTACACGATGGTTTTCAGGAGTTAAATGCACTCAAAAGTTTATTTGTACAATAATCCGCCTTCGGCTCGGGCATGCCTACACGAAAGACCGACTTTATTTGTTGCTCAAGGTACCGTCCTCACATTGTGGGGTTTGCCACGTTCCGGAAACATTAGACAATATATTTATGACCTGTCCTATACATCAGTTGGCTCGCGGAAATTACGAGTACATTCTTAATTATATTACAGACTTTTCTTTAGTTAATGTATTACGCTCAGACAATGTTACTTTCTATAGGAGGCTGTGCAATTTCCTTCTAAATATAAATATGTCAGTGTAGAAACGAACAAAATATGTCTTCTCGGTTATCTTGTAGACGAAATTCTTGGTGAGTTAGGGTTAGGTTAGTTGGGTCAGAACTGGAGTGAACTAATAAGAAAATCAAGAAAGTAGAATCGGGAGGAAATCAAATGCAAGTACTCCTGGCTTATTGAAGAAAACATCTTCAGTGACATTGAAGAAAGTAAAAAAAAATCTAACATGAGAGATTATAGCAAAGAAGAACTTTCCTCTATTTTCCAATTACAGTTGAAATAACTACTTTTGACTAAAATTATTTGTAAACAATCTTAGAAATATCATATTTTGGCTGAAAATAAAAACGCAGATGTCGACATATCAAGTTTTTATTTTCATTACATTACAAAAAAATAAGCGAAAATTGACATATCAGCTTCTGCCAGAGTCAAGAATACATTTTATATAATTTACCAGTAATGATAACTTAAAAACTATTTTTTTTTGACTTAACGTTTGCCAAAGAGCCACAATAATACTAATTTAAAAAAATGCACATATTTGGTATATTGCCTTCAGAATATTTTATGTTAAAAGCTCGATATTTATAATGAAACAAGTTTTCTAATAACTGTATTAAAGCTGTTTGAATGACATACTTTCTGTAGAAGTCTTACGTTCAAACGATCATTTAAGCTATAGACTTGTAGGAATTACTGTATCTACTAAACCATGATTTTAGGAAGAATCCCAATCTGCAGGGATTTATTCCGTACCTGAATACAATCATATATTATTATTTTGGTAGAATAAACAGCCATTTAGAATCGATGTAGAAATTCCCTTCTGGTAGGTATTTTATCGTACATAAAGACTATTATATGATAGTCTTCTGGTACGAGAAAAAGCTTAACAAACGAAATTCCTTAAAAAAATCATCGAATATATTAGCCTACTGTACATCAACTTATTTAAAGAAAAAAACTCATAAGTGTTGATCTTTGTTATGTTCTTCAAAGCTTTTACTAACACATGTATTTCATTTAACTACTCAGACATTAATGTATCTCATATATTCAACAAAATTAATTAACGATGTCAAAAGGCCACATTGCCTTGAATTGATGTAAGAGAGAATCGAATATTTCCTTCTCTATTACACAATGGTACGCAGACGACAGTTCGAAAATTTCAGCCCCAGAGATCCATGCTTACCAAAGACTTACTGTGCTGCCATCTGTGCTCGTAAAGCTAAATCTTATGTATCTATTTTTAAGGTGTAATAATTGATCCAGGTTTTTTTTATGGTGGTCTGTGGTCTCAAGACAGCTAGCAAAAGCTACCAGATAAAATTATGTATCCCTATTCCCTCCTCTAAACAATGATATGGAAAAAAAAATGTTTAGAAGCTGTCACTTTAGCAAGTCTATATTCAGGTCTGTACACAAGAACATGTTAGTTTGTGTACAGTCAACCTTTACTTTTCACTATACAGAAAGTATGAATAAATCATAAACCAGGGATGACAGGAAATACGAAGTCTTAAAACAGAAACTCCTTGAATATGTATTTTTTTTAATACTGTCTCAGTGTGTTCACTGTTTCAGGTAATTTAAAAAAAATCAATTTTAGATTAACTAATGTCCATAGGGAGAGTGGGATATTGAGGGGGTTCAGCCCCCCCTCAAATTTCTAATATTAAACTTAAAAATGACATTTCATACTTCAAATAACCTATAAAATCAATAAAAATAATTTGCCTAGGATCATTCCTAATAGCTTCTATAGGGATTTATTTTTTAAAAAAAATCCAGGCGAATGTCACTAAATAGTTTCTAGGGCATCCAATGTTTAAAATCCCATAGGAGCCACTTCAAATAGCTTCTATATGTATGTAATATTTTATAACCAAATGAGGACCACTTCAATTAGCTTCTAAAAGCATTCAATTTTCAAAAATGTGTTGGAGGAAGATCACGTTCAATAGTTTCTAAAAGTATTTAAGTTAAAAAAACAACAAAAAAACAGGCAGGTACCATTCCAAATAGCTTAGGCTTCCAATTTCCAAAATTTGCTGTTTGGTCTATTAGACAACTTTAAACAACACTTGAAAAAAAAGGCAGGTGAACACTAAACATAACTTCAAGGGCATTCCAAATTTCAAAATAATTCTGGGTGAGGACCACTTCAAATAAATATTAAGAAATCTAATTTATAAAAATTCTGGTGAGCATTTCTTAAAGCACCATAATTTTCAAAAATCTGGCGAAGCAGGACTACTTAAAATAACCTCTAGGAGTATCCAAATTTAAAAAATTTTTTTGGGGGAGCTTTATTCTAAATATCTGTTAAGAGTATAAATTTCAAAAAGTTTCCCCCAAGGACCACTATAAATAACTTCTAGAAACATCCTATTTTCTCTTTTTAACTGTTACTTATTCTCTCCCCCTTCCCTCACTACTATATAAAATAACAATTCTTATTTTTTGGGATTTAGTAGTAGGTCATGTCATAAATTTGCATTTTGAACCTTCCCTCCCCTCCAAAATTAAGTTCTCTTTTCGCCCATGCATTCACTACTCTTAAACAGTTAATTAAGTCTTTTATAAAATCTTGGGGTTAAAATATATATTTTCTATTCTTGATACACAAGACTTGTTTTCAAAAAATATATATTGATCACTTAGAAACAGTCACTATTATTTTTTTTATCAGAGGCTTTAATATTGTATTGGAAAATAAATATTTAAAGATCACTAAAAAATCGTATATTTTCCAAGGATAGCACACTCACATAAGCCTTACTAAGTAGCCAAATTAATATTCACAAAATACCATTATAAAAATTTAAAATAAAATTATTTACAGTCACTTAGATAAGCCTAAATACGCAAACAATAACATATTTTGTAGGTAGTCTTCAATTAGTACACACACGCACGTGGTTTTAATAATTGTGTTTTATAAGTTAAAATGGTTAGATTTTGGTTATAAGAATAACTGATTGGCTATTTTTCTTTTGAAAGCAGCATTTGCTGTCTAGAATTTTTTTTATTATCAAAAGCAAGAGCTCGCTCAAAGTGGCCTTACAAAAACAAATATGGCGCACTGAACTGAAGCGATCTGAAGCAATCCTGCTGGTTGATGACTGAGACTCTGTTGGTGATTGGTATTACTATTTATTACTAAATTGAAACTGTATATTACTACACAAACATTTTGTATGTCTGTTTCTCTTTATTATCACAATTTATTTATGTTAAAGATATGTGAGGCCAGTGGTAAAAATATAAACAACTGGAAATCATACCATTAAATGTATAATTTCATGCACTATTTGACCTGCAGTTGCCACAGCAGTTAAAACAAAATCCAGATTGGATTTATTAAACTATTTTTTTTTATTTAATCATGGAAAATACAATTCTTTAAAGAAGCATTGTTAAAAGTGTATATTTTTTAGTGATAAGAATAGTAATACTTAGCAAATAATAACCATTTCCAAATATGTTGAAAACAGTGACTTTGAGACAATACTGCAGGGCTATATTGACCATTCTACGCAAAGTTAGTTGCTACTGCTAGTTAGCTTCACTTCCGAGGAAAAGATAATGTTTGGGTTATGATCACCATACTTTGTATCATCCGTTAGTTTTAGCTTTGTCTTTGCTTCTAGCGTCAAAACACAGAATAAAATCAGTTTGCGTCAACATTTGGCAACACTTTCCCAAAGAATATTACCTTTTAAGACGTTAGAGCAGAGGTCCCCAACCTTTTTGTACCTTAGAGCACATTAAAAACTAGCACGGTAGTGCTGTGGTCACCAATTACTTTTTCAAGGCAAATTTACCAACTCTCGCCAGGCTCAGAGGTGAGCCTCAACACTATACACACGGCCGGTCAACTGCCATGTTAAGTTTCTAACAGTGATTGTGATGTTGGGTAATATTCAAGGCTATA